>ML976661.1:633490-659725 GCA_010015655.1 Bimuria novae-zelandiae CBS 107.79 | reverse complement strand
ATCGAACTCAGGGGTAGCATGGCTGCTATGACCGTCTAGAATAAGCAGCCGCCAGGTGCCGACTGTACGAGACTCTGTATGCCGAGTGAAGTGCTCTAGCCAGGTAAGCCCTAGGCTATCTGTCGTCCAGCCATTGTCGCTGACAGCCAGTACCTAGCCAGCAGGTAGGTTAGTATACCAGCTAGCCTGGTGGAGCTTGCCAGGTAGGATGATGAGGGGTGGTATAGACCACCTAGCTGCGCAGACGGCTTTAATCGTCGTAACGTAGTCTTGATTGCCTGGCTGTATGTGTATAGCCCTGCCTATAGTGTCTGAGCTGGTGACTACTCTAGACGTAGAGGCGACCCCCATTAGGAAGCCTGTCTCGTCAAAGTTGTAGGTGTCTGTATCCTGTATGCCGTATGTCTGTCGCGTCTCCTCCACAAGCTTGTACCAGGCAGAGATCTTAACAGGATCCTCACAGAGCGCGCGCTGACTGTGGAAGCTCCTAGTCCACTTGGTCTGTAGCTCTGGCTGAGCCTTGATGAAGCGTGATACCCAGTTCTTACCCACTGGCTGTGGGGCAGGGATCTGGCCGCGCGCAGCGAGTAGATGGTCGGCCATCCTACGTACGTCGATGATGTAAGGTGGAAATCCACGTCGGTTGAGGTCTAGTATCCACTCTACTAGAGCCTGCTCCTCTGTAGGATGTAGCTTTCGTTTCTGGGCGTTAGCAACGGCCCGAGGTAGGTGACCGTTGACACGTCGACGTAGGGTAGATCGATCGATATCATAGAGCCTTGCAGCGTTTCGGTAGCTAGAAACCTGTCTTATCTGAATCGCATGGGTCGATAGAGCTAGCCTGGCTTCCTTTTCAAGCTGGCGGGTGCGTTGTGTGGTGGGCATCGTGGGTGTTGTGTAGAGACGCGTCGCGATCTTGGTGGGGTGGCTCAGTGACTGGTGTGGCTCAATGACTGGTGAAACACGTTACTATAGATAGCTAGTCTCAGCACACACACAATATAATCGACTTTTCTGTCCACTTTTGACCCTCACTCATCTGTCATTAAGTACTATATAAAAGTTATTAATATAGTTTTTATTATTATTATTTAAGGTTTTTAAAGTTACACTCCTCTTATTAGTTTTTTAAATAGTTAAGGAGTTCTATTAGAGTCTTTTTATCTTATTTAATAGTTTTAATGTTTTAGTAGATAGCGCTCTTTTACTCTTAAACTAATTTTAAAAAGTCTACTATAGTTTACTATAGTAGATTCTAGATAATTTTTAGTATTATTTTTATTTTAAAATCTTTACTACTACTTAGTTTTAGTAGTTTTATTATATATCTCTTAGGTATTTTACTATAAACCTAATTTATACTTTGTTTATTTTAAGGGCAGGGAAGTAAGTAATATAGTCTTTATAGGCTTTTCTTTTTACACATTTAGTTTCTTATAACCTCTATCCTTAAATTAAAAATATTTTACGAAGTTTAGTAGCTAGGCATTTAGACTAATAGCTATTATTTAAATTTAATATTTTTTATTATAGCTTGTATAAGTCTAGTCTTACTTATTTTTTTTTATAGGCGTTAGATACTTCCTATAGCCTTAAACTAGTTTTAACTATTATTAGAGTTAAAGAATAGGTCACCCTTTAAACTATTACTTAAAAATTATTACTTATATTTTTAGTCTTATTTAATTTTCCGTGCCTTTTTTTAGGCTTTATGGAGCTATTAGGGCTACTAGAAACTTTTTATTTTATTTTAAAATAAGATTTTACTTTTAAAGCTATAACGTATTACTATTAAAAAGGTCTCTAGTTTTTAAATATATTACTAGAGTTATACTATACCTAGGCGTTTGTAGAGGATAACTTTCTTTACTTATTAATTATTATTACTACTTATAGTAGCTAGGAAAGCTTTTTCTAAATTTATAAATATTATTAGTTATTGTATAGGCGTTATAATAGTTAAAAGTTTTTATATAAGTAGTTTTATTATTAGTAACTTACTTAGGAAGGTTCCTACTGCCTTTAAGGTCTAGCGGATAACTCTTTATATTAGTTTTATTATATAGGTAAAATAGATATAAGGGGATAAAAATTTATATTATAAAAAGGCCCTAACTATAGGCTGCTTAATTTATTAATAGTACTAAAATAATCCCTTAAGGGGAGAAAAAACAGCTAGGAAAAAAAATTAAGTTAAAAACTCTAATAATACTAGTTTAGTGTAGTTTAGGGGTATTAGAGATTTCTAATCTACAAACTATAATAGTATACTAAGTATAACCCTAGTCTTATTTATATTATATAAATTCTTTTGTAGAATATATAGATTCTATAATACCTATTTAATTATATTAAACTACTCTACTATTTTCTTGCGTATATTATTTTTATAATATTTTTAATTTATTAATTTAACTCTTTTTATTTAAAGCTTAGGGTATTACTTTTTAAAAGCTTATAACGTACTTGACAAGCGAGCTAGCAGTATAAGCGAGCTGGCACCCTACCTAACTTTTCGCGACGCGTCCTCTAGTAATAACAATAGCTTAACTACCTCCTTCTTAATTATCCTATAATAAAGCAGATATCCTTTTCGCTATCGTAGCTATTAATAGAAATTAGATCTAGAGCAAAAAACGCGCTATAGTAATATTTAACATTTTATAAAGTACGCTTTAAAGCTAACGCGCTAGCATTGCTACGCGACGCAATTATTAGCCTAAATTAAAAAAGCTTACTAAGCTAGAAAAAGAGGTAATTATTAGGTATATACTTAATCTAGATTAGCAAGGATTTGCGCCTACCCTAGGTGCTATATAAGATATAGCAGATAACCTACTCGCTAAGCGTAGCGCTAGCTAGATAGGCAAGAACTAGCCGCGCAACTTTATTAAGTAAATAAACTACCTTATTATATAATTTAATTAGTTATACGATTAATAGAGAGTTTTATGCAAGAATTCAAAGGCTATTAGGGCTTAGTTTAAGTTTATATTATGTACGAAGGCTACCTATAGTATTTATAATAAAAATACCTATAACTTTAATAAGACTAGCTTTATAATAGGCAAGATATTAGCGTAGCTTGTAATTATAAGCTTAAAGAGACAAGATAGACTAAAGGCTATTTAGCTAGGTAATTATAGGTAGACTATAGTAATTTATAGAATTAACGCTACTAGCTAAATAATTCTACCCTTTATTATTTTCCCTAGCTAGTATTACCTTTCTACCTAGTATTAGGATAATAATATACCACGCGACTAGGTTTTCGCTATTAGTAATAATAGCTAGACTACTACTAAGCTTAGAATAGAGTAGCTAAGACACTTTATTAAGTATATAGTAAAGCGTAGGGTATGCGCGCGCTAGCTACTTATACTTAATAGCTATAAGAGCTATAACTTACTTAAATTTTAAGAGCTTTATAAGGAGAATAATATTTATACTTTTTATATACTACTATATTTATCGTACCTTTTATAGCTACTTAATATTAATAACTTTTTGCTATTAAAGCGCGCGTATAGCTACTAGATTAAAAGCCTAATACGCGACTATATCAGCTATATTATAAAGCTAGAGTTTTTACTAGCCTTCTACGTAGCCTATATATAATTAATTATAAAGGAGAATATCTGCGCAAGCTTTTAAGGCGCTAGCCTAGTCCTATATAACCTAGAGGCAGTAATATTAAAACTTAATATTAAGCTTTATACGCTAACGCTACCTCTACTAAAGGTTACTTTTTAAGAAGCTAAAACACTAAGTAACGCGCGCAAGCTAAAGGCTTAATTAATATTAATAAGTAATAGAATTTATAAGTATAAAAGTTTATTACCTTCTTTTATTATTATAGCGTTTAGTTAGCATAAAAAGGGCGCTAAAGTAATAGCTTATAAAAGTACGCTTATGCGCGATTAGATCGCGAGGCTTAAAAAGGCCAATAAGGCTACTATAATATATAAAAAGTAAAAAAGAAAGCGTATATAGTAATAAGGCACCTTAATAAAGGTAGTAGTAGAGGCGATTATTGCTTAAAAGGACGTTAAGTAGTAGCTAAATAGTAAAACACGTTAAAATAAAGCGTAATTAGGTGCTAGTTAGTAGGCTTTAACGCGCTATAGCTATTATAAAAAAACTAGGTATAATGCACAAACGTGTGCAAAGCGTACTATTAATACTACTTAATTTAAAATAGTAATTATATGTAATTATTATATCGCGTTATTAAGTTAGATTACTATAAAGGCGATAAAAGGTTGATAGGGTGCCAGCTCGCTTATACTGCCAGCTCGCTTGTTAAGTACGTTAGCTAGTTTTTATCTAAACGCTTAATTAAATTATTTTTTATAAACTACTAATAAGCTATGCTAAATACTAGTAAGTAAAAATACTTAATATATACAAATTATCTAAGACTAAACATTATTAGTAAGAATTTTATAAGTATTTTTTCTTCCTCTTTAGTTAAATACTACGAATTCTAAGTCTACTCTTTTTATAAGAAATATTTAAGTCCATAATAAATTAGAATTAGGATAGAAACGTTACCGTACTTTAATTAAATAGTAAATATATTACGTATACTCTTAGGTAAATATTACGTAAGCGCCTGGCTAGCTAGATTTATATTTATAGTTATAATAATAATAAAAAACCTTAGTAAGAAGGTAATAGTATTTATTTTTAGTTTACTTTTAAGAACAGCTAGTAACGTAAAATTACTATGCGCTTAAAAGCTTTTAAAACTATATACTATATTTTTGACTCTTTTAATATAGTTTATATTATATAGTATATTATAGACTACTAAGCGTTTTTAATTTTATTATATTAGTATTCTAAGTCCTCTTGCTAAACGCAAAAAACTAGTATACTAAACTAAATAAACTTAAAGTACCCCTAAATAGAGGCTGTATATTTTTATAAAATAGCTAACATACTCCACAAGCAAGCTGGACACACAAGCGAGCTGGATACTCTGCCAAGACCCCACCAAAATCTATACTATACGCGATAGTATAGAGCGCGCATTAATAGTTATAAGAAATTATAAGAAGCTAATTTACTTAGAATCTACTTCTATAGCCTACTTATAGGTACGCGAGTTATGCTTAGCCTTGCTATAGTATTTATAGCGCTATTAAGTTAATTTACCTTTATTAGCGCGCACCCTTTTCTTTATCTTTTTATTATTATTACGCGCCGTAAAGCCCTTTAAAGTAGCTAGTTACTAGCTATTAGTAGTTATAAGTACTTTATTTTACTATAATTACTTTTTTTTATATAATTTCCAACGCGTGGCAGCCTTATTAGTAGCTTAAAACTTAGTAATCTACTTTTACGCTAACACTAGCTTATACGCTACTACTACTATACCTTTTACTATCTTTTTAAAGGCCTTAACTAGACTTATTAGGAAACTATCTAGGTGCCTCTAAATCCTCTCCTTTACTAATATTAATTATAACCTAAATTCTAGGGTATTACTAGGCGTCTATAACTACTACGTACTATCGCGTATAGTATAAGGCAAAGGCGTACGTAGACAAATATTAAGCTTTAATATTACTACTTCTAGGTTAAGGGGAATAAGTCTAGCGCCTTAAAAGTATTTTTAAATTTTACTTTAAGTTATTATAGCTTTAAACGCGGCAATAAAACAAGATAGGAACTTAATTTTAGTAATATATATAATATATTTACGAATTAGATCCTTAGCTTAACGCCTATATACTTTCTTTAATAGCGAGAAACACCCTATATCTAGTAGCTACAAGAGGTGCGACGAATATAGAGGTATATAAAGAGTAATAATTTTATTATTCTTGTAGTATTATTAGAATTTAAGCTAGTTATAGCTTTTACAGCTATTAATAATAAGTAACTAATAGCTACTAATAGTATACTTTTTTATATGCGCGTTAAAGTGCTTTAGCTACTATAAACTAATCTTATTTATTATTTAGCTATTCTTAAAGACTATAAAAACCTAGTCGCGAGGTAGATCCTTCTCTTAGTACTAGGCAGAGAGGTAGTGATTGCCTTAGAAGATAGTAAAAGGTAGAAGCGCCTAGCCTATTATATTAATACCCTAGATAACTAAAGTCTACTACTAGTTACCTTACTATACGCTTTTTAGCCTGTCTTAACGCTTAAAGCCTATAATAACTACTCGTATTAATATTATACCTATTATAAAGCTAGTCTTATTAAAGTTGTAAGTATCTTTATCTAAGATACTATACTTAGCTTTAGTATTCTCTATAATTTAGAACTAGCCCTGTATAACCTTAGGATTCTTATAGAGGACTCTCTTATAGTTATACTTTTAATTAAACTTAACTTAGAGCTCTAGCTAGCGCTTAATAAAGTTTATAGCCTAGTTTTAGCCTATAGGATCGCGGTGACGCTTAGCTAGTAAAGAATTAACTGTATCTTTTATAGTAGCAAGCTAGGGTAGAAATCCTCGCGCGTCTAGGTTAAGTATATACTAAATAATTACCTGCTCTTTTGTCTTTAACGTACTTTATAAGCGAGCCGTTATTATAAGCAAGCCGTCACCCTACTAAACTTTTCGTAACGCGTTACCTTATAATAATAATAGCTTAACTACCTCCTACTTAAATACTTTATAATAAAGTAGATATCTTCCTTGCTATCTTAGCTATTAATAAAGGCTAGATCTAAAGTAAACAACGCGCTATAGTAATATATAATATCCCTTAAAGTATTCTACGTAACTAACGCGCAGAAATTACTGCGCGATATAATTATTAGCCTAAATTAAAAAAGCTTACAAAGCTAGAAGAGGAAGTAATTATTAAATATATACTTAATCTAGATTTACGAGGGTTTGCGCCTATCCTAGGTGCTATATAAAATATAGTAAATAACCTACTAGCTAAGCGCAGCGCTAGCCAGATTAGTTAACTATAGCTACGTAACTTTATTAAGTAAATAAATCGCCTTACTATATAATTTAATTAACGTGGTTCACCACCGAGCGGGCCAACCCCACCGAGCGGGCCAACTTTGCTAAATGCAGCCCACCTCTAGCTTATACCACAATGCTATCACAACATAACGCGCAATAACCTTATACTAAAAGCGCACTATAGCTTACTATTTAAGCTATAATTAAAGATCGTAATAAGAGCGAAAGACGTGTTATTATAGCCTTTAGCGTGCCTTAAATAATAGTATAATAACGACGCTAAGGAGCCCTCTCTTAACGCGATCGCAAGCCCAACTCAAAGAAGCTAACTAAGCTAGAGGAGGAGGCTCTAGTCCGACGTATACTTAAGCTTAACTAGCGAGGAATAGGTGCAATAAGGGATATAGTTTAAGATATAATTAATAATCTACTTGCTAAGCGCGATAGATAGCCTATTAATAAGCACTAGGTAGACAGGCTTAAGACGCGTACGCTAGAAATTAAGCTTTAAAAGAGCTATCTATATAATTATTAGCGAGCCCTAAACGAAGATCTACGTATTATAACGCCCTAGTTTAAGCTAGTTGCTAATACTAAGGCTAAGTATAGTATTGCTGATAACGACACGTACAACTTCGACGAGACAGGCTTTATAATGGGGGTAATACAGGGTCAGATAGTCTTTACAGGCTCTAAGAAGCGAAGCAACCTAAAGAAGATTTAATCTAGTAACTATTGTCGAACGGAGAGCTTAAAGTGTATTAAAGCTATCGAGTGAGACTATATACAGTGCGCTAACCGAGGTCACGTGAGGCGCTCAGGCCAACAACACCACAGTAGGCACTCCCACTGACACACCCCCCTGGGCTGAGTAGCAGAGCAGTGAGCTCAAGCTAACAAAAAGGAAGAATTGGGTAGATAGGGCCTAAGTCATAGGCACCCCCCGGAATGTCGGTAATAGTAACAGTGCCGGAGCATAGGGTCCTCAGTGTGGGCACCCCCCGGTAGTTGACAAAGGAGGAAGAGGGAGGGACATCTCAATCTCTTGTAGTCCCAAGCTCGGTTGATAGGGCTCGTACTTGCGAGAATCCTAGAGTTGGTGGGGAAAGGCGTCCTTCCTTCGGGTATATAGGGGGATGCACTTTGTAGTCTTGGGAGGCGTACGCTGGGCGCGCCTTTGTGCCCAAAAGGATATCCTTCGCGCTACGCTCTGTAGCTGCGTTGGTTATCTGTTTGTTCCACTCCTTCCAGTTGCGGCCCGTCGCGTCTAGCACGATCGCGCCTACAGTCGGAGTTGACATGTTGCAGGTTAGTATGAGCTCGCTGGGGCTCTACTGGGTCGCTGCAGCTTCGGCGGTGCAGGGTTCGTTCCTGCGGTGCCAAAAACCGGCGTGGGTCCGCTTCGTCTCTGACGGTGCAGCGTTGGCTTCTGCGGTGTCAGATCCGGCGTAAGTACTGAGATCGACAGCAGGCTGCGCTTAGAAGGACGACACAACCTGAGAGTCGAGTGGGAATCCGGGTCGTTGGCTCTGGCTCGGTGGCTCTGGCTCGGTGGCTCTGGCTCGGTGGCTCTGGCTCGGTGGGCTCTGGCTCGGTGGGAATCGCAGGTGCTTGAAAACTCGTTCAGGCGATCGTGTAACGACTTTGCCTTTTTTTGATGTCGTGGGTGCTGGTCTAACGCGCCAGCAGCGGAAGCTCACCGCCGGGACTGTGTCCCTAAGGGTTGACGATGTCGATAGGAGAGAAGAGCTAAGGCGCAGCGTCGATAGCGAGACTAGCTGCTGTCTGTAGCGGTTGAAGGGCTTATAACCTGTCGAACGGAGAGCTTAAAGTGTATTAAAGCTATCGAGTGAGACTATATACAGTGCGCTAACCGAGGTCACGTGAGGCGCTCAGGCCAACAACACCACAGTAGGCACTCCCACTGACAACTATAAGTAGGTTACTAATATCTAGGGTGTTAGCGCTAAAGGCTAGGCTCTACCACCCTTTCTTATCTTCCCTAGTAAGGTTCTAATCACGTCCTGGTTCTATAATCTACCCCGAGACTAGGTTATTAAAGTTAGTCCTAATAGCTAGACGTTAAATAAGCTTAGTCTTACCTAGCTAAGATATTTTAATACCTATACTAATGCGCGTAGTTTAGGTGCACACTAGCTACTAATTATAGATAACTACAAGAGCCACTACTCACACGAATTCTATAAATACTATAAGGAATAGAAGATTATTATTCTTTGTATGCCTCTACACTTATCACACCTCTTACAGCCACTTAATATAGGTTGTTTTTCGCCTTTAAAGCGGGCGTATAGCAATAAGATTAGTAGCTTAGCATGGTACGGCACTAAGCAGATTAAGAAGGAGGCCTCTCTACTAGCCTTTAAAGTAGCTTTTAAGAAGGTAATAACAAAGGCAAACATTTACGTAGGCTTTAGAGGCGCTAGATTAGTCCTACACGACCTAGAGGCGGTGTTATTAAGACTTAATGTGGTTCTTCGTACGCCAACTCCACCTAACGCAGAGAATACCTTATAGGAATTAAAAACACTAAGCAACCTCCGCGAGATAGAGGCTTAGTTAACGCTAGTTTATAAGCGTGTATAGAAGTATAGAGATTTACTAGTTTCTCCGCTTTTTAGAGCTATTAAGTAGCTTAATAAAGGTGTTGTATTAATAGGGCACGAAATAGTGTTAATACGATAAGAAATAGTAGGGCTTCGCAAGGTAGTAGAGATAGTAATAGAGGTAAAAAGTTAAAAGAGGAAGTATATTTAGGTAGCTAAGACACTTATAGTAGAAGAGGTAGTCGATTTAATAGCTAAAAAGGATAGTAGTGGGCAAAAGGAGGGTAAAGAGTCTGCAAAGAGGGTGCGTGGGTAGAGGCGCTGCGGACGTTACAGCAAAGCTGGCCACAACGCTCGCACCTGTGCAGTAGAAATTATAGATATATCTAATAGTAATAAGTCTGAATAGTATTTCTATGTTTTACGAATTATAGTAAATTATAGTGGTGTTGTAGGAGGCGCTTCGCAATAGACTGACTTTTAAAAAGTGGCCCGCTCGGTGGGGTTGGCCCGCTCGGTGGTGAACCACGTTAGCTATATAATTATTAGAGAGCTCTATATAAAGATCTAAAGATAATTAGGGCGTAGTTTAAGCTTATAGCGCGTACTAAAGCTACCTATAGTATCTATAATTAGGATACCTATAACTTTAATAAGACTAGCTTTATAATAGGTAAGATATCGTCTTAGCTTATTATTATAAGTTTAGAGAGACTAGGCAGGCTAAAAGTAATATAGCTAGGTAATTATAAGTAGACTATAGTAATTTATAGAATTAACGCTACTAGCTAGGCAATCCCGCCCTTTATTATTTTCCTTAGCTAGTATTACCTCTCTACCTAGTATAAGAATAATAATATACCACGCGACTAGGCTTTTACTATTAGTAATAATAACTAAACTACTAATAAGCTTAGAGTAGAGTAGCTAAAGCACTTTATTAAGTATATAGTAAAGTATAGGGTAGGCGCGCGCTAGCTACTTATACTTAATAATTATAAGAGCTATAACTTGCTTAAATTTTAAGAGCTCTATAAAAAGAATAATATTTACACTTTTTATATACTATTATATTTATTATACCTTTTACAGTTACTTAATATTAACTACTTCTTGCTATTAAAGCGCGCGTATAGCTACTAAATTAAGAGCCTAATACGTAACTATATTAACTATATTATAAAGCTAAAGTTTTTACTAGCCTTCTACGTAGCCTATAAGTAGTTAATTATAAAGGAGAATATCTACGTAAGCTTTTAAGGCGCTAGCCTAGTCCCACACAACCTAGAGATAGTAATATTAAAGCTTAATATTAAGCTTCGTACGCTAACGCCGCCTTTGCTAGAGGTTACCCTATAAAAAGCTTAAACACCAGGTAATACGTATAAGCTAGAGGCTTAATTAATATTAATTTATAATAAATTTTAAAGGTATAAAAGCTTATTACCTACTTCTATTATTATAGCGCTTAATTAGCTTAAAAAGGGCGCTAATATAATAGCTTATAAAAGTGTGCTTATGTGCGATTAGATCGCGAGGCTTAAAAAGGTTAATAAGGCTACTATAATATATAAAAGGTAAAAAAGAAAGCGGATATAATAGTATAGCACCCTAATAAGGGTAGAGGTATAGAAAATTATTACTTAAAAAGACGTTAAGTAGTAACTAGAGAGCAAAACGCGTTAAGCTAGGGCGTAATTAGGTACTAGTTAGTAGGCTTTAACGCGCTATAGCTATTATAGAAAGACTAAATATAACGCGCGAACGTATATAAAGCGTACTATAAATACTACTTAATTTAAAATAGTAATTATGTATAATTATTATATTACGTTGTTAAGTTAGATCGCTGTAAAGGCGATAGAAGGTTGGTGGGGTAACGACTCGCTTATAATGATGGCTCGCTTATAAAGTACTTTAGTAGTTTCATTAAGTTAGGCGTATAGTTGCGTTGAAAAGCGATTCTAGCGCGTCGCGTGCTTAGTGTACTTCGAGAGACGTTATAGATAGATGCAGCGCGTCGCAGGATTAGAGTTACGTCTTATTAAAGAGCCTAAAGCGCAAGCTATATATAAGCTTCTTTTAAAGGTAGTAGCTAATAAGGTGGTTAAGACATCGCGTTGTATTATAGGTGATAGTATATTTTGGTGGGGTCTTGGCAGAGTGTCCAGCTCGCTTATGTGCCCAGCTCGCTTGTGGAGTACGTTATAGCTTCTTTAGTTTAATATGAACTATATAGGGCCTCTAAATAAGTAAGCTATACTTTTATAAGAGGTAGACTAGGAGTCTATTATCGTTACAGCTTTAAAACTTATCACGAAAAACTTATTTACGTATCTAAGGTTATTATAATTTTACTACTTAAGGCTTATAATAGTTATAGGTAGATCTAAAGAATATATAGTAATTTACTTAAATCTAAGAGTTTTTATAGTTTAGTTATAACGTGCTTAAATAATGTTGGTGGTTCTGCGTAGAGGAATATTTAACCTATAGGGATAGACGTTAAAGCTTAAGTGTAGTGCTTAGGATAGAATAATAATATAATAAGCTATAAGTTAACGGACTTGTAATAAAATACATAAGTTTTTAACGCACCTACTACTAGCTAAAGCAAGACGTTCGCAAGATGCTTATACTAAATTATTGTATTATATAGTAAGCAGAACCTATTTCTAACAGACGTTAGTAGAGAGTGGACTTTATTGCTTAAGGCTACTATTCCAAGAATATCTATTCGTCTAACCTGTTGCTGAGTTGTTATATTAGGGAGTGGTGACTCGTCGCAGGGTGTCTCGTTACGCAGGAATAGACGTTAACGCTAAGGCAGCACGTGTTTAGCGCAGCGGTCCCTCGCAGTAGTAGTTGTGCAGATGCAGACATCGGGCAGTTCAACGCGCTATCACGTGGTATTTGAAAAGTGTGCTTTACTAACTATGGAAGTTGGGCAACTAAGGTGAACCTAAGGAAGCCCCAACGCCAGTGGGGTTGCATGTTTTACGTAATCGACGAATCTAGTGCAGCAAGCCCTTCAAGGTAGTGATCCAAAAGCGAAGAGCGAAAAGTGCGTCGTTGCCGTTCTGCTGTTCGAGAGAGATACCATAATCGAGAATTCGTTTTTCGGAAATTGGGTCTGGTTTCAGCCACCAACATTAAGCGCTATTGGCGTCAACGAACCGCGTTAGCGTAGGCTGATGCTAGAGTGGTGATTGGTAAAGGTAAAATTGGCGTTCGCGGTCGGACTACCGTTCTAAGCAAAGGGTCCGTCGGACGGATTGCTAGATTTGCAAATCCATATCCAGCATACGGCACGACTTTGTCAAAACCGATATGATAAGCCGTAACACAACGTTTCCTCTCTAGTGACCCACCTTATTGTAGTATCACAAAAAAGGCCGTTTTTCAATTCTGAAAAGTGGTAAACTGTTTGACAAGGTCGAGAAATAATATTCCGGTACTTATAATTTTTCATGTAACGTTATTTTCAATAATCTAGAAATCGCATCGGTGGTTTAGTGGTAAAATTAGCCGTTGCCATTGAAAGATGTCGGCTAGCCCCGGGTTCGATTGTGAGTGTTGTCAACAACAAAATATATAATATCGCATCGCTAATTCATGTATAGCCCGGCCGATGCATTTCCCCCCCCCCCTTTTCAAGAATTTCTTTTTGCCTTTTTGTGTGATCCGGAAAGCCACTGTTGGCGGTGCGTTATGTGGTGGTTTGAGGAAGCTGCGAAGGACGAGATGATAGTAAGTGTGTTTCCGCGCTGCCCTCGTTTCGCTCGAGGTGTACTACCAATGCATGTTTTGCTCATTTAGTATTCTATAGCGTCGTGGTGGTGTCAAAGTAAACTTTCTCGAAGAACTAGTTAATTAGCCGAAATTCGAATGTCACTACGAAATTGAGGCTAAAAGTAAGGCAATAACAAGCTCTAATAACTTCTCAAGTTACAGTGTCTGCCTTTTCCCAGGCGGGGAAAAGATACTTTGCTGGGACCCCTATACGAGAGGTGTACAACGGGCGTAACAGCCGCGGTACAAGGACTATAGTATATGAGAAAAACGTATTAGGATCCCGAAGGAACTGTATTACTGCAAGATATTTAGTATAAGGATTTAAAGAAATAAGCTGTAGAAGTTAGACTCTTGCTAAACGGGCAGAAACTCGAAATTGTAATTTGCACGTGTTTACTCTGAGTGTGGAGCGTCATGTGGGAGCATTTATACTAAGCAGCTTTGAACCACAATGGGGCTCTAAAATAAGTCGCACGTCTTTCCTTTAATAGCGAGGCTGCTACCAAGTGGTACTTGCCGTCAGTGTCAAAGTAAACGCAATGTCAAAAAGACAGACCCAACAGCCACCCACTCTTGTGTGGCCCAACATAGTAAGCTAGCCGATACGTAAGCTGGCCACCCGGGTAAGCTGGCCACCCCACCAAAACACGACACCTGCACAAAACACACGATTTCTCAACAACGCTTCTTATGATTGCCATTAACTACACATAGATTCAAGCGCTGTAGCTACTGTAGCTCTAGCAGCTACTTCTAAGGTGCTTAATATAGTAGATCTACGTAGTTAAACTACTAAAGCCTTGGCTGCGCGCATAGCCTCCCTGATACTCTCTACCTCTGCAAAGCGTTAATTTAGGTCTACTCGAACGCGCTTACGCTGACGCTGAGAGGTAGATATCTCTAGCTGCTGCTCAAGTCGTCTTTTCTCTGCTTCTAGGCCTGCAGCTCTAGCATTTGCAGCTGCTAGAGCCTTACCTGCTTTCTGTAGGAGTAGCCGGGTCGTACGACCTGGATTCTCGACGCTCTGGACGCTGCGCTGCGCTATATAGAGATCGTGAGGGCCCTGGGGAGTAGAGAGGAAGCTCTGGAGCTGCTGCTGAGGCTGCTGCTGACGTGTAGGCGTAGTAGGCCTCTGAGAGACCTGCGACGAGCTGAGCACGTGATTGATGTTGAATGGGCAGATACTAGATGCCTGCCAGCTAGCTTGAATTACACGCTCTGTGAAGCCTTCCTCCCTAGCTTGATGATAGCAGGTGATAAAGCGCTCCTTCTTAACAGGCGCAGCGTCGTCAAGTGATGCGAGCTCCTAGATCTAACGCCTGTAGCTAGACTTGATCACAGAGAAAGGAGCAAGATCAAGAGGCTGTAGGACGTGTGAAGTGTGCGCAGGTAGATATAGGAGCTGTATACGATGCAGCTTGCAGAGCCACAGGAAGTCTATATCAATATGGCTGCCGTGACCGTCGAGGATGAGGAGCCTGTGCTGGCCATCAGATACAGCCGTCTCAGGTATGAATATGCGCTGTAGCCACTCAACACCTATCGCTTTTAACGTCCATCCGTTCTCAGAGGTAGTGTAGATCCAGTCAGGTACGTGGGACGAGGAGAACCATGTTGTCTGTAGGCTCTAGCCCTTGAAGATGACCGCACAGCGTAGCTTCCGCCCTGTCGCCGATACACACTCGATTATAGAGACCCACTGGCGATTCTCTGGAGAGCGAACATAAGCCTTCTTCTTCTGACTACTAGAGAGTACTCTGGTGTTGGTACATACCCCTAGGGCAATGCCAGTCTCATCCATATTGTATGTGTTCTCCACCCGTATGTTGAGCCGCCGTCGAGTCTGTTCGTAGAGCTCTAGGAACGCGCGTAGCTGCTCTAGTGTCGCTGCATCAGCTCTCTGAGCCTCTAGCTTTCTGCCGACTACAGAGGCAACGCGTGGCTGGCGCCGGAGGAAGTGTAAAAGCCAGAGCTTGCCAATAGGCTGGTTGTCGCCATTCATACGTAGAATTCGATTAGCCATTTCTCAAGCGCGAGCGTATAAGGGAGGGCAGGCGCGTGCGTCTTCTTTAAGGATCTATTCTACTAGGAAGTCCTCCTGTAGAGGAGTCAGACGCTGCCGGTGTTGGTGACTAACGCGTCGGTTTTGTACGCCATTAATGCGCGTCGATAGGGTCGATTAAGGAACACTGTACGCGATAGCCGCAGCGCGATAACTAGAATAAATGCCTGCATTAAAATCTCTAATAGCTAATTGTATAGCATGCTCACGGGCGTCCATATTGATGAGCGTTGTGGAGATGTGGCGTGTTTTGTGCAGGTGTCGCGTTTTGGTGGGGTGGCCAGCTTACCCGGGTGGCCAGCTTACGTATCGGCTAGCTTATAACAGCGCCCCAGAAACGATGCCTCCCCCAAACAAAACCCACGCATTTACCTCTTAAGCATTCCCAGCGCACCAACCAACTCAAAGCCATCTCTTAAACCACTCCACCGCCTGCGCCTTCGCCTCATCCGCCGCCCTCGCCTCCCCCTCATCCCCGGCATCGCTCTCACCGCAAACCCATGCCTCCACCCCTTAAACGTCTTAACCTCATACCAACACCCATTCTCCCCCTCGCCCCTCCCCACCTTCTCCCTCAACTCCGCCTCCGCCGCCTCCACCTTCGCCATTGTCAACATGAAATCTTCCCCCGCGTGCGCCAAGCTCAACGATGTCTTCCAACTCACCACCGCATTCACGACATCCGCTGGAGCATTGAGCAAAGACGGATGCGCCGCGAACGCCGCGTCTATGAGGCGTTCATCACCGCCTTCCACCACGGCGTGTGCACAGAGGTTGACGCTGAAGTACCCGCCCCAGCAGAAGCCCGCGAGCCCGAGTTTTCTGCCTGTAGGAAGCGATGCTTTCACTTTGCGCGCATAGTCCAGGCCGCGCGCGGTACATGAACGGCAGGAGAGCGACATAGCGGAGAACACGGCCTAGACGCGCGCGAACTGGTCGTAGATGTCGAAGAGGGCGACGGGCTTCATGATGGTGTCCATGGTGTCCAGGACGGAGGCGGGCATGGGGCCGCCGGGGATGATATCAGGGACGAGCACGCGCAAACCGGTAGCAGAGGCGTAGGCGTCGGCGAGGACTTTGTTGTTTACAAGATCCAGACCCATGGCGTCGGTCAAGTAGAGGATTGTGGAAGTGGAGGCGCTCCCGCCTTGAGGTGTGGCGACGTAGGTAGGGAGCCCGTGGAGATTTTCCATGGTGCCTTTAGGCTCACCGACGGCTTTGCCGCCCCGGAAGCAATCTGGACATGCCATTTTGGTTGGATAAAGGTGGTTTTGGTGTTTGGTGTTCTGTGGGGTGGGGGTTGATGGTTGCGTTCAGCTGTGGTCTATGACATGTGTTATCCCTTAGGCTGTAGCGACATGTTCCGCTAGCAGGGGTCCCTTATTAACAACTCGTCGCGTTACAGGTTATTTATATTTAATTAAGATAGCTTTGTTTTTTGCTATTATATACTATAATAGTTTTATAGTTAACTAACAAGCTAAGTATAAGCGAGTAGTAAGGAAACGCACTTTTAAAAAGGTTATAGTTAAGATCCTAGCCTTTAGTTCTATTTAATTTAAACCTTTTAACGCAGGAAGTCCGCGTGGGCTAGAGGTTAGATTACTATAGTAGATGCTAGCGATTCCTACGCCGTACGAATTAATCTGTCTCTTCTAGCCTAATTGGATCTGGAATAATATTGCTCGGAATACGAATGCATATGCTAGACTACACTAAGACTCCGCTAACATAAACTAGCGACACTAGCACCTAACTATAGTAGACAAGATTTAGGTCTTTATAGACTTAGTTATCAACATGGGGACAATACCCGCCCCCTAAACTAAGAACTATTAGAGGAATAATATTAACTAAGTTATATATCTAGTTAGGCAATATATATCTCTTGTATAGTTTTAATAATTAAAATGTTGTCTATATATATTAATTATAAATTAAAATATGTAGGAGCCTGCTAAAATTAATATTAATAGTAAAAAGTCTACTATATATTTTAAACCTCTTACGAAGGAGTAACGTCTACATCTTTTATTATATTTTTTACATTACGCTAAGAAATAGTAGTATAAGGTAAAGCTAATAGTGGGGCTACTTTAAGATAGGTTTATAGCTTACTATCTACCTTTCTTAAGGGTCGCGATTAATAAGCTTATAATTTATTACTATAAGATATGACATAAAACGTTAATGGCTTTAAGTAAATTAATCCTGTAAATAGGGCTACCTAAAAAGGCTAAGGTTAATTAATATTAGTATAAAATTACATTAATCCTTTATACTATAGTTATAACTTAACTAGATATTGTCTTTATAAGCTCTAACCTATCTTATTTTCTATTAAATATAAGCGAGAATTATTACGCTGCTACTAATTAAGTCCTCCTATACTTAATAAAGACTAGATTATTAGGTCTATAGCTAGGAGTAGCAGACACTCTAGAAGTGACTAATAATATATTATTTACTAATAATACTTTAGATTGCAAGAGTTTATAAGGATACATTATTAGACTATTTAGTAGCCTAATTACCTAGAAGGCAAGCAAATAAGATATAGTTATTATATTAATAATAGAGACTAAACTACTAGTACTTTTATAGGTAGCTAAAAAAGATATTTTTACTTTACGATTACTTTAGAATCTATAGATTACTATAAATAATTACCTAATTATAATTAATCACGATAATTAATAGACTATCTATCTTAGTACGAAAGAGATTATAAAGTTATAGACTAAGCTACGCTATGTAGATATCTATAATTATTAGCTAAGGCAGGAAGTTACTGAAGGAACAATTAGTATAATCTATTAAAAGTTAGAGGATATAGTAGTAGGTAGTCTAACTAAGTCCTTACTAGTAAATAAGTAAAATAAGTCTCTAAATAAACTAGGACTTGCAGATATATTAGACAAAATTACTAATTAAGAGGTAGCCGTATAAGCTATATGGTAGAGAGTGGAGCCCTTTAAAATAAAATAAAGGATAAATTAATTACTGTAAAGCATTTAGCTTATGGATATGCCTAAGTTAAGGGGGTATATCTAATTATAGGGCCTCCGTAATCCTGCACTATTATTAATAGTGTAGTAAAGAATATAGGGCTAGCGCACCTCATACTACACACTATATTAGATAGTGCTAGCGTTAAGATAGCACTCATTACTAACCTCGCCTATAGCTAATCTCTATTACTTAATTAATTAACCTTATTAATTATCAAGATCACATTATCTCACAGTGACAGAATACTATTAAATCTAATATAATTAGTTGTAAGCTTTTTAAAAAGGCTAATATTTAGCTTAACTATAAATGTTAAAGGCTTAAGTAACTAAATATAGTACTAATTAACAATAAGTATAATATTATTATCCCTACGCAGGATACTAATTTTAAAATTAATTCTAACTATGAAGTAGACACTAACTAACGCAATAAGCTTATAAATATAGCTATAATATAGTTTAACTATTACCTATCTTAATAGTCACTTTAGCGTTGCGCCTACTAAAAGAGCCTAGCTAAAATAAAAAAGTAGCTCTACTATTAAGCGCTACTACTATAAATATAGTAGTTAACTTATTCTAAATCTGTCTCCCGCGAGGACATCGCGAAAAAAGGCCTAGAAATCAATACTATAAAAGCTACTATATTTATAATTAACGCGCGTTAAAAGAAGATAGTTATTAGCTATATTAGCGTTTATAAAATAAAATAAGCTAATCTAAGACTACAAGGAAGCGCTAGGCTAGATAGAATTATTAGATCTAAATAAAGTGTTCCGCTAGCTTCTTATAAAGAAGTTACTATTTCTAGGCTACGCAGGCGTTACTCTAGCATACCTTTTAAAAAAGAACTTAGATATCTTGCCCCTACACCGCGAGAGCGCTAATTATAATATTAAGCCTATTATATAGTATATCTCTTAAGTAGCTAGAGTTTATGAAAGCTTATCTAAAAAATTATTTATAATAAAGCTTTAATACTTATAGTAATACTTTGTATGCTTTGCTAGTGCTATTCGCTAAGAATTTTAAAGGGGGATAATAATTTTATATTAACTATTATAAGCTTAAAGCTATTACGAAGGAAGATGTCTATTTATTTTATTTATTTAATAGACTCTTACATTGCTCACGAACGCTAAGGTGTATATAAAGCTAAATATATAATAGTCCTTTTATTATATTTAACTTTAAGGATGCTAAAGACCTGCCTACCTTTTATATACGTTATAGTAACTATAAGTACTATATACTTCTATTTAGCCTCTGTAATAGCCCTGCGACCTTTTGAAGATATATTAATAAAGTACTATATAGAATACTTAATAGCTTCTGTATAGCCTAGGCTGGTAAATGGATCAGAGTTAGGTTAGGATTAGGTTATATTACTGTCCGATTACATGGCACTTTGCACTAAACTCAAAGTGTAAAGGTGGCTGGGCAATCCTACGCCAAGAAAAGAAGACTTCGGTAGCAGTCTGACAGAACACGAACAAGACACAACACGAACATTATTAATTAATTATTACAACTATTAATTCTTATTATTGCATTAGCTTAAAGTGACAGAACACTATTAAATCTAATAATTAAGAGTCTTACTACCTTAATACGACTGGTTATAATGGCGCAATCTACCCTTAGAGACGCTATAGTTATCCTAACTAATAATAATAACTTTACTACATAGCTATAACAACTCAAAATGCGATGCAAGCCACTTAATATCTAGAAAATTATTAATCTAGACTTACCTATCGATCCAAAAACAAAACCCGTTATGCTAAAGCCTCCCGCTATTAGCCTCTACTAAGCATCACAAGCTTATGTAACTGTAAACCTAAACACCCCGCCAATACACCTATCGCAACTATCAACGCAAGGCACAAAGGCATATAAGGACAATATTAATATCTATAAGATACTCCTAGAAGACTATAAGATAAACGATCGCGAATATAAAGAGGAGAGGGCAAATATTAATAAGGTAGTTATCTACCTATAATTAATAGTTTCAGCCCACCTACAAAAGAATTGCTGTTTACCAGAGCTATTAATTAAGCAATAGATCAGTAATCTTATAGCCAAAGTTGGTGTTAACCTAGAGCATGAGTAAATGCGGGCAAGGACCCGATATTATAAGGCGATTAAGCCCATAAGAAGCGTAGCTACCTAGCACACATGGCTAAATAAGTATAATTACGCGGCCACTAAAGCAGAAACCCAAGGGGTAGGAGAGCTTTAGTAGCTAAGCGTAGTTAAAGAAGACTTTATAAAGGCAGTTAATTATATTGCCTCTTAATAGGTTACAAATTTTCAGTCAACCCAGAGAAAGGACCCGTCCGTCTCTAGGGAAGGCACAATAAGACTCTTCTAAGACTATATAAATTTCTAGCACCCGAATAAGGGCAAACAAAAAGGCGCTTTTACTACTACAAAGTCATTTCTCGCTAAAGGTGGTGAATCCACCTAGGCCACAGAGAGGGACGCCTCTCTTGTGGATAAAACAGCATTATTTAAACCAAGGGGAAGACCCCTTAAATAACAAAATAATAGTCTTAGTACTAGAACTAAGCGGCCTGCCACGAGCGATTATAAGCTAGTAGTAGCTAGTGACAAACACTACCCTGCTTGTAATTAGCGTTATGCTCTAAGAGATTACTTCTATGCATTCTTAGAGAAATAACCTAAATAGTTTAAGCTAAAGCCTTTCATAGCAAAGCTAATCTAATTTAGGTTAGAGCACGACTTAGAGCTGCAAGAAGCCCTAAAAGCTCTTAAGAGACTAAGATCTTAAATACTAAAAATTAAACTATTACACACTCCTACTCTAATGCGAATCACTGAGGCTAACGATAAGTAACTAGATAGACAAAAGATTACTAAAATCCCAGCAAGCTTTAATGCAGCATCCTTCCATACCAATCCAAACACGTACCTATTACAATACTCAGCTATCCTCGATTTAGGCACAACTTGCCACATCTTTAACGATATTGATCGCTTTATCTCGTATAGGCCACCGTCGCCTGGAGACTTTATATGGGCTGGCAATACATAAGTATAGATTAAAGGATATAGAAGCGTCTACCTTAACATACAGAGTGCAAGTGGCAACCGAATAATACAGCTAAATAATGTGGCCTATTATCCTGATCTACTTTGTAACCTAGTGTCGTTCCGATTACTCCGCAAGCAAGGCCTTTGGTAAGACATAAAAGCGGACCCCATAACTCTAAAGAGAAGAGACAATATGACGCTAGCAGAGCTTCAGGAGCTATATGGATAATAGGTGCTTAAGTACAGATCCGCCCTATTACGCTGCATAGTTATTAATAGTGTACCAGCTGCCCACATAGCGCACAAAACCAACACCCACACTAGAAGGCCAAAGAAGGCAGATGCCTTAACCTGGCATAGACGACTAGGTCATCCAGGCCCTTAAGCCCTTGAACACCTTGTTCAGCAATCTTAGGGGGTAAGAATAAAAGGGCTTACTATAGCTAAATGCGATGCCTGTAAAAGAGCTAAACTCAAGCGACAAATACGCTGACAACTAAGGGATCTAACAGAAGGCCCTGGCGAAAGGGTAGTCATTAATTTCCACGATTTCGAAACTAACAGTTCTACAAAAGAGAAAAGTCAAATGCTAGTCACTGATTAATTCTCTAGCTTTATGTGGGACTTCTACTTTAAAGACAATCGCCCAGCACGATTAATTATTAAGCTACTTAATAGCTTTATATAATTTATAAAAGTACAATTTAACGTTACTGTTAAGGTTATTAAATCGGACAACGAAATCTTCTCTATTAAAGCTAAAGTAAAAAGGTAGTGCTCGGTATAAGGCATTAGAATCGAGCCTTTAGCACCTAATACCTAAGCATAAAATAGAGGAGCTAAACGCTTAGGGGGTGTTATTAAGGAGAAAGCGCGCGATGCGACTTAACTCTAACTTACCCTAGTAAATATAGCTTAAAATTACCTAAGCCGCTGTCTACCTCTATAATTAAACTCTAAACTACGGTAATTGCTGGCGATTACCATACAAAGTGTTCTTTACGACAGTAGCCTCTTAAAATAGCTTTGTCACCTAGCCACGAAAACCTAATTAAGCTCACCTGAAAGCATATAGCTGTAAAGCTTTTGCCATAACCAACGATACAAAACGCGGCAAGAGTAAGCTCTAAAGGCTTAACCTTAAGGCATAGATCGGCTACCTTATTAGCTACTAATTAACTAACATTTAGAGAATCTAGATTCTATTACTTGTAAAGGTTATCAGCACCCGCGATATAATTTTTAATAAGGACTTAGTGTTCTTAGGTAAGACTAAAGACCTAATAGATAACCTTATGCATAGCACCTTAGAAGAAATCACAGCTTAGGTGCGATTAGTAGAGCTACCTCCCTCACCTTAGTAAAACCTAGAGACAGAGTCCTTTTATAAGGATAAAACAATTACCAACACATCGTATAAGGAAGGGGACGAGGAGACCTTAGGCTACAGGCAAAGTAGGAAATTTAACTATAAATACCTAACGCCTCTATTAACTCTACTACTAGTTACACTCCTTGCCTAGTTAATAACAAGAGATAAATAACCTAAACCACCTTGCAAAGCATAAATAGTGCAATTGCAAATAAGCCTATAGATTGCCACTTTTATGGCAGGCACCGAAGCTAGCAGCGCCAGTAAATATAATAGTAAGGTTCTTAACAAGGCCTAGCTTCGACGTATGATTATAGTAGGCAAGAAGCCGCATCGGAGCGTGCTACTAGAGCCACCTATATGCTAAAATAAGCTCGAGGACCACCCTCTCTACGATATGTGGAAGGAAGCCAAGCGATCCTATCTATAGAGCCATAAGGAAATGAAATCCTGGAGTGAGGTTGCAGCCGCTCTAGTAAAAGTAGTAGACTACTAAATCCTTAACTACATGTGGGTATATACCTATAAGTTTAATAAATACTATCGACTACAGAAGTGCAAGGCACGACTAGTTGTGAGAGGTAACTAATAACGGCACCTTACTTCGCAAGAAACCTACGCTGTAATACTAGCAGGATAATTATTTTGCATGCTTATAGCAATTATAGCTTGGTTTGACCTAGAGCTTATTTAAAACAACGTTACTAACGCTTTTGTCCACGCAAAGCTGGACAGAGAAATCTACATAAGAATGCCCCGTGGCTACTCGCGAGCAGGCACAGTCCTCTACCTATATAAAGCACTCTACGGACTGCGCATATCTCCACTGCTTTGGTAGAGAGAGTTTACATTAACGCTTCGTAATATAGGTTTTAAAATAGTACCCCACGAGCCATGCTATCTTATTAAGGATAGCATTATTATCTTCTTCTATGTAAATAACCTTATTATTGCTTATGACAAGTTACAATAGCAAGCTGCTAAAGCTGCTCTAGCAAAGATAAGCACTAAATTTACACTCACTAGTAGCAACGACCTATAATAGTTTCTAGGAGTTAAAGTTATTAGAGACCGCCTAAACGGAAAGATCTGGCTTTCACAGGCCTTATACATTGACAAGATCTCGCGCCTTATTAAGCAACATGAGATACGGCACGAAATACTTATAGCAGTAGTTAAACTGCTTCCTCGAACTAGGCTTGCTAGTAAGGCTGAAGTCAATTAATATTAGCGCAAGATAGGATCTATCCTTTACGCTATAGTAACTACACGACTAGATATTGCCTTTGTAAGCTCTCGACTTTTACGATTCCTATTAAACCTAAGCAAAGAGCACTAAGCCACTACCAACCAAGTTCTCCTCTATCTTGCGGATACCAGATCACTAGGTCTTTAGCTTAGGGGTGCAGATACTTTAGAGGTGGCAAGCGACGCTTCTTTCGCTAATAATACGCTCGACCGCAAGAGCTTACAAGGATACATTATTAAGTTATTTAGTAGCTTAATTGCATGGAAAGCAAATAAGCAAGATACAGTTACTACATTAACTATAGAGGCCAAATTACTAGCTCTCTTATAGGTGGCTAAAGAAGCTTTGTTTATCTTATAATTACTAAAGGAGCTAAAGATTAACCTTAGCAATTCCCTTATCACAATTAATTGCGATAACCAGCAAACAATCTGGCTTATTACTAAAGAGATCGCTAAGCTGCAGACCAAGCTCCGTTATATAGATATCTATAATCACTAGCTGAGACAAGAGGTCGTATTAAAGACAATTAAGGTGGACTATTAACGCTCGGAGGACATGGTTGCAGATGGGCTTACGAAGGCCCTGCCAGCTAACAAGTAGAGTAACTTTCTAAATAAATTAGGACTTACAGAAATTAAGGATAAAATTATAAACGTAGAGGTTGACCTGCTCGAGCTAGAGCAGAGAATAGAGGCTTTTGAAATTAAACTATAAAGGATAATACTGTCAGATTACCGATAGATAGTCTCCAGCTTAAGGATAAGCCTAAGCTGAGGGGGTGTGTCCGATTACATGGCACTTTGCACTAAACTTAAAGTGTAAAGGTGGCTGGGCAATCCTACGCCAAGAAAAGAAGACTTTGGTAGCAGTCTAATAGAACACGAATAAGACACAACACGAACATTATTAATTAATTATCACAACTATTAATTCTCATCATTGCATTAGCTTAAAGTGACAGAACACTATTAAATCTGACAATTACATAAGAACCTAACCTTAACCTAACCTTAACCTAATATTTTAGTATTAATATAATATAAGAAAGTATAACTATAATGGGCTACACCTAGTTGTTGCCTCGGATCCTTAACCCTTGGTTATACGAACCCTAGATATATAAGTTCGACGCCTAAAGCTTAACTTTAGACTCTTTATTAAATTTATAAGTATTTTCCTAGTACCTTTGGCTCCTTGAGCACCTAGCCCCTTATAATATTAGACTACACGTCATAGGACTTTACTAGAGTATATATTTAGCGTATACAAAGTTACCTAAAGTTAATAAAGTTTATTATAACTTTTTAAGGGGTAGTACTAGGATTTAATACTAATATAAGTACCTTTTTGTTTATCTTTTATAAATTACGTAATACTAAGTCTGTCTTTTTGCTTTTTTTTTCGTTTTGTAGCCATTAGATTATAACTTTCCGTAGTATAAAACAGTATTAGAATCTAAAAGGTATTAGCTATGTTATAAAGAAAACTAGTCTAGAGGCTAAAGTCTTGGCAGAGTGATACACTTGCTTGTGTGATACACTTGCTTGTAAAGTAGGTTATAATAAAGTATATAAATACTAATTACAGACTATATATAACTATTTATAGCCGCGTGGCTATGTGGTTAAATGCCTAGAAAGCTTTAGTCTTAGCACGCTAAAGTACGTGGGTTCGAATCCTACTGCCGTCACAATCTTTAAAAGCAATATTTAGTTTTAATGTTTGGGGACTTAGGTGTGGCTGATACTCTGCGTGGTGGCTAGTGTCGTGCAGCGCGACGTGATTAGTAAAGGGTCTTGGAACGGAATAATAATCGTACGTCGCGTTTTGACGAATTAATTAGATGTCTAGAATAGGCATCCTAATGCGGACGGCTTGGCAAAAGTTGCCAAACAACTTCACTGTATAAGTAAGTCCACTTCGTCGTTCCTCCTCAGCGGACAATAAATAGCTTATAACACTAATCTTCTGTTTCTTAGGGAGTGGAAAATTTCATAGAAGTAGAGCTGGCAGAAAAAGGATTGCGGCGTCTGTAGTTACTTGGTATTCTCTACTCGCTGCCGCTCTACTCAACAATAAGCACAGCAATAGTCGCAGCTCCAATCAACCACCCCCAACCACCTCTCTCAACAACCCCTCCAGCACTCTTCCTAACCCCACCTAACAAATTTCC
>ML976661.1:594884-630271 GCA_010015655.1 Bimuria novae-zelandiae CBS 107.79 | reverse complement strand
GTCTCTGACGGGCTTTTGATTAACGACAGCCTCAACCCTGCTTAGAAGCGCGAGGCTAAACCTTAGCGTAGCTATAGCTATAGCGGACGCGTTAGGGGCGCGTGCTCGAAGATGACAGCGTTAGATTTACCAATATGTGCCGTGGTTTCTTAAACTTAGACAGTGCAGGCTATTAAATAGATTAAGATAGTTATATTATAGATAGGTATCTCTTAGAATTATTTGTCAATTTTACAATTTTCTATATAACTTTAGGCTTATAAATAGGTTACGTTACAAGGGCTATAGTTGGGTCTAACTAAGCAGAATACTAAAATTCTAAACTTTAAACTCTTTATAACTTAATAAATATAGGAGCTATTCTTATGCAATTTTAATATATAGTGTATATATTTATAAGTTATATAACTCTTAAAAATACCCTACATTTTATATTTATTTTATAGAAAAATTATTCTTACGGTAATATTTTACGTCCTTTTTTAGGGTACACGGCTTAATATACTATATAATATTTTAAAAATTAAACATATAAATATATATATATAACTTATTTAAAGTTATATAAGTATAGTTCCTCTATTTATAAAGTTATTAAGAGTTTAAAGTTTAGAATTTTAGTATTCTACTTAGTTAAACCTAACTATAGCCCTTGCAACCTAAACTATTTATAAAGCCTATATAACTTAAGCTTATTAGTGTACTCCGCGGGCGAGCTTAAGGAGTTTACTAAGTAAGAACTAGCTCTAAAATCCCCTTAAGTAAAACTAGTAACTTATATAGCCCTATTACTATTCGTTAGCTAGCATTTACGTGTTAAGATCCAATCTTACAGACACTTGGCTAGGCTCCAGGACGCCTATGGTCTACAGGTGACCAATGAAGGCGCAGTACCAGGAGGTCACGTGACTGCTCGACGTGCTCGACTCGAGCAAGTCGAGTAGACGCAGGAGCCAAGACATCTGCTCGCTATGCTCGCTTCGAGCATGTCGAGCAGGAGAAGTATATAGGAACGCAAGGAGGAGTCTCTTCTACTTGTGTTTAACCTGTTTATTAATCTATCGTTTGGATCTGAGTAAGCAACCTTGTTGATTTAATTATGCTGTATACACCTTTAATACTAACGCCCCTAGTGACACGCGCAAGCTATTACTACCACCCTCTCCTATCCTACTAGTATTCCTGCCCGAGAACCAACCTTAGCCCCTTAGGGATTAGCTATCTCTTTGGGATTTTAACATTACTTAACCTAATTATCTTATAGCTTATTTATATATATCGAAAGGTATTATTCTCGTCATTAGTTAGTTCGCTCCGTTTATCTATCTATTTCTAGGTAGAAGCTCGTCGTAAGCTTATGCTTAATACCTAGTATAGCGGTAAACGTGGTCTAATATAAAGGTGTAAATATCTTAGCTCTATTAGTAATAAACTTGTCTAGTCGTCTAACTTAAGATATCAGTTCTTATTTTACTACGTAGGCTAGTTCTTTTACTAATATAGCTTCCTTAATTAGCATAAATCTTAATTCCTTAGTTAATTAATAAACTATAACTAAAATAGAGTTATAGAGGCGTTTATTCCCCAGTGCTAGTAACGTTAGGAGTTTTATAATAAAATTTATAATTATACTAGACTATAGCCTTAGGGGCGGCTATAGTAATTATAGAAGACTATAGGGCTTATATCTTTCAGGATTATTTTAGTAATATGCTAAATAGTTACCTAGTACCTTTTATACTATCTATTATAGCCTACGGATAGAGTATTTATTCGCGACTTAGCGCGTTATTTTTATAATCCTTAAGTATCCTTATTCCTTATCTTTATATAGCTTCTTAACTAATAGTAGTGCTACTTAGTTACTTATTTATACCTTATTTCTGTAATCGCGCGTAAGTAATTTTATAGCTTAATTAAGGTTATACGCGTGTTAATTGCTATCTATAAGCCTTATATAGTCCTAGAAATTAATTATAAAAAGTCTATAATAGGTAATATCTACATGTCGTACTTCTAGCATACGCGTAAGCTACGTTTTATTATAGCGTAGCGTTCTATCCTTTACCTTTATAAGAATAGCGTTGCGATTAACGTTGCCTTCTTCTTTTATAAGATTAGATTGCCTGCTAAGGGCGTCCGCCGCTCTATTAGCTATTTCTACTAAGTAAGTAATTTAAAAGTTGTATTTTACTAACTATTTAGACTATTTAGCTTATCTTCTATTAAGCTTCTTCGTGGTTATAAAGCGAGTAAGATTTAAGTAGTTAAAGAAGACCTCTACCTAATACCTTACTTACTTAAGCTTTACTTCTTACTACTTAAAATAGTTAATAATTATTAAGAGTTCTTTATTATAAATCTTATAGTTAAGTTCTGCTCCTAAGAACCTTCTTAAATAGTAAAACAGTAGTCTTTATTTTTTATTATTATATTTTTATAAGAGTATAGTTCTTAGCGCGTAGTCTAATGCGTTCGTATAGATGTAATATCGTCGC
Source organism: Bimuria novae-zelandiae CBS 107.79 (assembly GCA_010015655.1). Classification (NCBI taxonomy): domain Eukaryota; kingdom Fungi; phylum Ascomycota; class Dothideomycetes; order Pleosporales; family Didymosphaeriaceae; genus Bimuria; species Bimuria novae-zelandiae. The sequence goes on along the minus strand of ML976661.1, from coordinate 627,773 downwards.
TCTAGGTTATATATTTATAGTAATAGTGCGGCTAGGAATAAACGTTTTAGTTTCTTAAAGTATTTATTTCTTTTTCCTATATTAGTTGCTATTTGCTAGTTTTTATAAGTTCTGTTAGTAAAGCGGTTATCTTAGAGTAGTTCCTAATAAATTTATAATAGAAGTTAGTAAAGCTAAGGAAAGACTAAATATCTTTTACTAATTTTAGTAAAGGCTATTCTTCTATTATAGTAATTTTTTTTAAATCTATCTTAACACCTTCCTAGGATATTATAAATCCTAGGTATTCTATTTCTGTAACGTGGAACTTACACTTCTTAGGGTATAAGAGCAATCTATGCTCCTATAACTTCTTAAGTACCTTATAAACGTGCTTTTTATGTTCCTCTAAGGAACTGTTTAAATAGATTAATATATTATCTAGATATACTATGCAGAATATATCTAAGTATTAATATAAAACTTAGTTTATAAGTTCCTAAAAGGTCGCTAGGACGTTTATTAACTTTATTAGTATAATTATATACTTAAAAAGACCATATCGCGTATAAAAGGCGGTTTTCTATTTATATCCCTTTACTATCTATATCTAATAGAATCTATCCTAGATATTAAATTTCGTAAACCACTTAGCTTTACGGAATCGGTCTATAAGCTCCGTTATTAAGAGTAATAAGTATTAAATCTTAATTATTAGGGCGTTTAGCTATTTATAATTTATATATAGTCGTAGACTGTCGTCTTTCTTTAGCATAAAGAGTATTAGGAAGGCTATAGGACTCTAACTAGGCTACTATTTTCTAGAATAGAGATTCTTCTTTAATAGTTCCTTTAACTCTTTCCTAGTTTTATATAAGAGGTTATAGACGCTCTAGCTATAACTTAGTTCTTTTTACTAGTAGTATCTTATAATCTTACTTTTAGGATTTAGGTAAGACTATCTTGTTATATTCCTTAAATAAGTTTATAAATTACTAGTACTTTACTAGCAGACTAGGGTTCTTATTACCTATTTTAGCTAATTATACCTATAGATAGTATACCTATTTTAAGTATTATTATAAAACCCTATTTATCTTATAAACTAATATTTCTTATATCGTAGATATATTATTTTCCTTTTTTACCTAAGGTTCCTGGAGGGTTCCCTTCTACCGTGACTCTACTAGAGCTGTTATAGGTGGTTTACTAGGTAGGATCGTCCTAGTGAGCTAATCTATTTTTAGATTATCCTACTTAAGCTACTTATAACTAATAATAGCTTCTATGTCTCCTATTTTAGTAATAGTAAAGACATGTTAGCTTTTTAAGTCTTTAATATTAACTTATACTAGAGCTATCTTTAGGCATAGCTAACTATTACTATATCCTTATAATTAGGTCACGTTAGCGAGTCCTATTTATAATAGTATTTTCTTATTATAATAAGGCATATTATATCTTTTAACTACTCTTAGGGCTACTAGACACGCGTTTACCCCTAGATTAATAAGCACTCTAATATAATATCTGTATATTATAATATCCTTAATTAAGCGTTTCTTAATTCGGCGAGTATCTACATAATAAGCTATAATAATTGTACTATTACTATTATAGCTTATTACCTAGTAATATTTTAGTTTTTTAAGTCCTTAGGCTTGCTGTCTAGGCCCGTGGCTTCTTAAATTTAGTCCTTAACCTAAGCTAGTTTCAAGATTTTCTTAACTTTATACTATTTATAACGCTAGTAGTATATACTATAGGTGTTGAATGGGCTATACTAAGCCAAGCATATCGCGATATGATAGGGCTAGATAGTTGTACGATGGTACGGGTGAGAAAAGGGTCTGGTATTTAAGTCTTGTCTGTCTATTCTACGTACGGAGGAAAGACGGTTATAAGGATTAATGCTCGCACATGGTAACTATGGTCTGTGCCTTTGCCTGTGCGATATTACATAATCATTGTCACCTGTCGTAAGATATTGTATTAGGTAGCTGCCCGTACTGCGTACGGACATTTCTTATATTTTATTTTTAATCTAGTAGATAGTATTATAAAGACTAAATTAATACTTTCTAAGGATAGTAAAAATAGTAAAAATAAAAGTATAAATCTCTAAAAACGTTGAACTTCGTGTTTAAATTTAAAGAGTTAGGAAGACATTTTGTAAGAATTTTAAGGAAATAGTGGTAAAGAAGACTACGTATAGAACGATATTAATGTATACTATAATATTAATAATTTATTAGGTAATTATATCTTACGTAAGCTGGCCCACACTTTTAAACTTATAAATAACTTATTAGTAAGATTATAAACTATCCTAAAAAAGTTCAATTACGAATTAACCATAGAACTATTTTACCTAGTGTGATTTTAGCGGATTTTTATACCCTAATTAAGAAGTTGTATATAGATAAACTTTTATAAATATAAATTCTAAAGTTTACTAAGTCGTTATATTTTAGTTATGTTTACGAAGCATAAACTAAAACTATAGACCTTAAAATCCAAACTTTTTTTTAAAATAAACTGTACTTAAAATGTACTAATAGTTAAGTTATACGTATTTTTAAATAGTATAAAAATAATTTGTTTTTCTTTTTGTTACCTTACTGTATATTTAATAAGGAGTTTAAGTAACACCTTCCTACGCTATATATATAGCTTTTAAGTAAAGAAAAGTAACTTTAAAGGGGCTAAATTTATTTTTAAATATTTTAAAAGTACTTAGTGGCTCTTAAAGTTACTTAGGACTTAAACCGCGATATTTCTTCGTTAAGTGTAAGCAGCCTAGAGCTCTGTCACATGACTACACTAGTCTCATAACTTAGCTCGCCTACTATATACGAGCCTCTAATCACTCCATGTACTAAGAACCAGGAGACACTAATTAACATATATAATATACTACTTTTACACATACTACCCATCTGCTTATAGTTATAAGCCTGGCCTAATCCGCCCTTATCTATTAATTAAGCCTACACTATAGAGTAATCTCGCCATGTTAAAGGCTAGCTCTTTAATTATCCTTCACGGTTTACACAACTAGGAACTATGGATCTATACTGTTAAAAGGCTCGCAGAGGCTCGAGACGTATAGGGATATATTAATCTAGACCTGCCACATCCGTCGATGCTGAACAAGCCTAGTCTCTCTAGCCTGGCTATTATCGTCAAACGTCCACTTTAACTCTGGCAGAAATATACTATATTAATTCAACTTATTAGGCTCACGAGTAGAAGACATTACCACCCTTACTAAACTAGGTAGATACTAGCTAGTAGTCTATTAAACTAAACCTCTATCTACTTAATCCGCTTAGGCTTAGGCTTTTATAACCTATTAACGTTAGCCGTAATACTCTGCTCTACCGCCTAGACTAAGATTACTTACTAAGTCTTAGCTCTATATACTAATAGGATATTTAAGCAGCAACGCTATTAATTAACTATAAAATTACGTAATAGGTATATAACTATCTACTAGATTTGCTCCTTAAATTATTAACTACGAAGAATGCCTATAAAGCAAAGCATATTAAATTATTTTATAATAAACTAGCTATAAGATTAGAGCTATACAAGCCTTTAAAACTATTATTATTAATCTTATTAAGCTTAATGCAAGAGTCTATAATAGTAACTCATATATCTTTTATAGGTTTAATCTATTCTTAAAGTTCTATTTTATCTGTATAATACTTAGACGGGACAAGCTTACGCTCCTGTCTATTATTAAGCGATTAAACTAAACTATTAAATAAGAATTTAATATAACTATTACCTTTTTTATCGCTGACGACGAGCGAGGATATAGCCTAATAGACAACTCTACTAGAGACTACTATTAGAGAGAAGGCATTAAGCTACTAATTAGAGCTTTATATACTAAGGAATAAAACGAATTCGTAAAGTACTTTAGTAGGAGTCTTATTAAAAGAAGTTATTTAATAAGGATAACCTTAAACCTCCCTCTAACACTTACCTTTAAAATTTACTCTATAGTAGCATACCTGCTTAATCGCACACCCACGCGATTACTAAGCTAGAAAACACTATTCGAAATTACCTATAGCAAGAAGCTATTAATTACTTATCTATATATCTATAGCTTCTAAGCATACGCACTGCGCAAGTAGATACCACGCATAAATAAGCTTAGTCCTTAAGCACTAGTAGGATATCTAGTTAGGTACAACTTATTAAATATCTACTAAATCTAGATACTAAAGACAAGAAGCAAAGCTTATAATGGTAAAGTAATTTATATAAAAGATATTACTTTTAGAGAAGACCTCTTCTATTAACTACATAATAAAATAGATCCTCTACTATAAGGCTCTAAACTAGCGCAATTTGCCTATAAGTATTAATTACTTATAATGTATAGCTAAGACAGCACTATAGAAGACTTATCTAAAGATAAGTATATAGTAGATCTAGATTAGCACTGCTAAACTGCTATATTTATAGAATAAAGCTAATTAACGTAAAGAGAAATAATAACCCTACGCTAAACTAGAAGTTATAATCTATAGCTTTTAATACTAAGTTAAATAGAGAATACTAAATCTTATAGTAGCTTATAGCACTTATTATTAGCTACGCTAGCTAGCCTACTTTTAATACTTATATTCTTAAGAAAGTGCAAGTGCTAAATATTAGATTTTAACTTATAAATAGACTTAAACTAAGTGGAGTATTAAAAACTAATTAATAGTAACCTTTATTAGTCTTACATACTACCTAAAGGGTTAACAAGGTCTAGAAAGCCACCCTAGAAAAGCAACAGCTTCTTTATTAACACATACTAGTTAGCATACGTAGTAGCCTTAGCTACAGCATTAAAAACACTATTTCACTACTCTAAGCTACCTCCTGAGCCGCGTCTCTATAGAGATGTGATGAGGATGCCATCTCTATATATAAAAGGTTTTCTCCAGGCTATGCAATAGGAGATTAATAATATAAAATAAAAAGGCACGTACGAGAGGATTACCTAGCAGGAGTTAAATCTATAAGACTAAAAAGTCCTCCCGTTACTATAGGTCTTTAAGTTTAAGCTTAATAATTAAAGATATCTTACTAAATATAAAGCGCGTATCTATATATAAGGCAATTTATAAATAACTACTAAAGATACTTATATAGCTATTCTAGTAGTTTAAATATTCTAAGCTCTAGTTGCTATAGCTACCTACTTTAACATAGAGATCTATTAGTATAATACTATTAATATATTTATAAATGCTTAGCTTATAACACTAGTCTATTATTATTTATTAAAAGGATTCTCTAATTTTAATTATCTATAAAAACTATACTAAGCTCTATACGGCCTAAAGACCTTGCTATTACTTTAGTATTAAGAGCTTACCAAGACGCTTACTAAGCTAGGCCTATACGAAGTCAAAGACGCTCCTTGTCTATAGAAGAATAACAAGCTTTTAGTCTTCTTCTATGTAGATGACATTGTCGTACTCTGCCTACCAGCCCACAAGGCTACACTACATGAATTCGAGCAAAAGCTCCTACATCGATATGAGATTCGATCTCTAGGAGAGCTACAAGCGTTCTGTGGCATTCAAACGCATAGAGACCGTGAGAATAGATCTATCTGGCTATCACAAGCCTCATATATCGAGAAGCTTGCTCAGAAGTATCCTTCACCAAAGCCATACACAAAGTCACCAGCTACACCACTACCTCTAGAAGAGCTATTACCGTCCGAGGATTAGGCAAATAACTTCACTAAGCATAGATATGCCCAGCTTGTAGGATCTATAGGATATGCAGCTAGAGCTACTCGATCTAATATCTTAAAAGCGTATTCTAAACTAGCTACGTTTCTCACGAATCTATCTTTACATTATTTTAATGCAGCCTATTAGACTATTGCCTACCTACTAGGCACTAAAGATTAAGCTCTCTACTATATAGCCTCTATCTTAAATAAATTAGTTTATATAGCTAATTAACCTTAACCTAAATTCTTTAGAGCAATAGATATATTATACGCTAGTAATAAAATTACACGTAAGAGCTTATAAGGCTATATCTTCTTCTTATTTAGCGGACCTATAGACTAGAAAGCAACACTCTAACACTATATTATAAAGTTAACTATAAAAGTAGAACTAGTTGCCGCTTTGTCTATAGGTACTAAACTAATTTAGTAGTAAAAAGTTTTTAAATATATTAGCTTTAATCTAGATTATAAACGCCTTTTATACTATAATAATTAGCAGACTATTTAGGTTCTTACGTCTACTACGCCTTATTTTAAGACTACTATATAGAACGTTAATATCTATTATTACTAGCTTCGCTAAGAAGCTTAATCTAATAATATTAACCTCTTATATATCTAAATAACCTGTTAACTAGCTAATAGCCTTACTAAGCTACTATCTAGGTAGAAGCATAAAAACTAGGTTTCTCTTCTTTATTTTTAATTATTTCTTTTAAACTAAATAAGCTTCTTTATAACATAGTACTCTTCCTGATTTTTCCCATGTAGTTTTACAGGTTTAACGAGGCTATACATCTACTAAGCTCTATCCTGTACACAGCTCTACGCTGTACTCCTACACTTTACTTAGCTCTATTATGTACTCAGCTTTATGCTGTATTTTACTTTCTACACAAAGCAAACATGCTCGCATCATGTATTAAGCTCCACCTACAAGGCTTATTAACCTTAGTACAGAACGCGAAGCAATCAGGATCTTAGTACTAGCTCTAGGAGACGTTCTACTACTAGGGATGCCTATAGTATAGAGCGAGATCTACTTACACTGCGACGGCGGATGGCTACCTACCTAGGACTGCACTAATACTAAGACTAGTTCTCAACTTTAATGCAGCTGCTACATAAAGGTAGAGGGGAACCTATAGCTAATATTAGCTTTAAACCTGCGTTTAAACCTAAAGGGGGTGTGTAAGTAGCCTAGAGCTCTATTACATAACTACACTAGTCTTATAACTTAGCTCGCCTACTATATACGAGCCTCTAATTACTCCATGTACCAAGAACCAGGAGACACTGATCAACACACATAATATACTACCTTTACACATACTACCTACCTGCTTATACTAAGTACTTTAGAGGCCTAGCCTTTAATAATCTCTACTAAAATAAAATATATATTATAAGAAATAGTAGTTCGTTTAATATTTACGACATTTTATAGAACTTAAATTTACATAATGTATTATTAGCCTAATACTTAATATAGACTAAAATAACTATTATAAACTAATGTTATTATTATTCTTATAGTTATAATTTAAAGGTAATTATTTAAAAAGGCTATTTAGACTTGCTCTAAGGCACTAATTAAGTATACCTATAAAATATATAATGTTTACTATAGTCTGTTCTTGGCAAAATAAAAAATTTAAAAACCCTTTAGTAAAAAAATATTTATTTAGTAAAATTAATAATTTAGCTCCTTTTTCAGCTCAGTTAATATATATTATATTATATTATTAAGAATAATTTCTATTATATAAGAGTAAGTACTATAACGCACAGCATAAGTTCTTAATTATTTTATATTATTTTTAAAAAAGCGTAATGTATTTCTTACGCTTAACACTATCTTTTATATAATGAAACGCTTTCTATAATATATATATATATTATTTAAAAATAACTACTGGAAAAGATTTTATAAAAACTTAAAATCTAAGTATTTTAATAGTTTTAGTAATTAAAAAGTTAAATATTTAGATTAAAGTAATATATCTTAATATGTCTTAAGTGCTAGTATTAAAGTGTCTATAATATAAAAAAAAGGTATAAAGAATTTTTCCATGTATAATATTATTAAGCCTAAAGCCCTATTATATAAAAATATACAATAGGATAAAGTTTTAAGCTATTAAACTATAATAATAATTATATATATTTAGTTAATAATAGACTACTTATTACTACTTTACGTGTTAATTTCTAATATACTAATATTACTATTTATAAATACAGCCCGTAATTATAATAGTTACTTAGTAATTGTTACTTAGGCTAAGTAATAAATATATAAGCTATATACTCTTATTAGCTTAGTACTATATATACGCGAGCATATATAATACATAAATAATTATTACTAAGCTAAGGCTAAATTCTTAATACTAAACTAAAATAAATTATTTCTTTCACTTTTTAGTAAAGCCTAAGTTGGCTTTTATAGTTTTATTTTAATTTTTACTATTAGTAGAGTAAGACTAACCTATTATAAAGCTATTTAAAAATAATACCGTATTTAAAAATTGTAAAAGAAAACTATAGGAGTAATTAAATAAAATACTAAGTATATAGAGCTAAAAATAAAGAGTATATTTTTATTAAAAGTAAGGTTTTAAAAGACTTTAAGTATTATTTAAAAAAAAAAAAACTAATAGTTTTTAAAAGTTTATTTCAATTTTAAATTACTAGTATAGAGTATAATATTTTTTATTAAAGTTTAATAGTACCTATATATATTTCCTTAGCGTAGTCTACTATAGTATTGTATTAGTACTACTATTTACTTCAGTTTCCTATTTATAGTCTATTTATATCTAATCTTATGTATTTATATTTATTATAGTAATTAAGTACTTTACGTAATGTTAAGATCCCAAAGAGATAGCTAATCCCTAAGGGGCTAAGGTTGGTTCTCGGGCAGGAATACTGGTAGGACAAGAGAGGGTGGTAGTGATAGCTTGCGCGTGTCACTAGGGGCGTTAGTATTAAAGGTGTGTATAGTACAATTAAATTAACAAGGTTGCTTACTCAGATCTAAACGATAGATTAATAAATAGGTTAAACACAAGTAGAAGAGACTCCTCCTCGCGTTCCTATATACTTCTCCTGCTCGACATGCTCGAAGCGAGCATAGCGAGCAGATGTCTTGGCTCCTGCGTCTGCTCGACTTGCTCGAGTCGAGCACGTTGAGCAGTCACGTGACCTCCTGGTACTGCGCCTTTATTGGTCACCTGTAGACCATAGGCATCCTGGAGCCTAGCCAAGTGTCTGTAAGATTGGATCTTAACAAGTAATTACTAATAGCTTAACTAGGATATAATAGCGCAAGATTAGCGACTACAAAGTACTTACTATACTACGCTAACCACGGATATAAGCCAATAGCCTACTAGGATCTGTTAAATATTAAAAGCGTTGCGAAAGACGCAGCTGATAAAGCTAAACTTATATAAGATTTATATAAAATACTACGCAGGAATATTACAAGACGTAATAAATAAATAGTAAAATAAGTAAATAGGAAAAGGATTAAGGGAAAAACCTTTAAGAAAAAAGATAGAGTTCTCCTCTTATAAAAAAATTCTCAAGGTAATATAGCTAAGTAAAAAACTAAATAACCTTTAAAAAGGACTATTTGATATTTAGGAAGTAAAAGGCCTAGTAAATTTTAAGTTATAGCTACTTATAAATACACGTATCTATCTAGTCTTCTATAAAATGTTACTAGAACTAGCACTACTAAACGCTAAATTAAAATTACACTTAGAATTTAAAGATAAAGAGTACGACGTTAAAGTAATTAAAAATTTATAAAATTTTAGACGTTAGTATAAGTACTTAGTAAAGTAGAAAGGATAGCTAGAGAGCTATAATATATAAGAACTACTAAGGAACCTTACTAACTGTAAAAAGGTCTTAGAAAAGTTCTACTAGGAATATCTAAAGAAATTAAGGCTAAAGACTTAGAGTTATTAGGATTAAAGGGCAGGAGAAAGACGGCCTAGTTTAAGATAATAGTACTAGGTATAAGGCCCCCCTTTATCTACGTAATATTCTAGCCTAACTCCTTTAGCCCCTTAAGGCGCTTAATCTCCTTAATAAATTTTATTAAGTTAGTAAAAAGCTTTTCTTTACGCCTCTTAAGTAAGCGTTTTTATTTTAATAGCCTTTTTCTTTTACTATAGGTAGCCTAAAGAGCTACTATAGCTATTTTTTCTTTAATTACTACTACTTCTTTTAGGCGCTTAAGCCTATCTGTCTTAAAATTAATATAAGAAAAATTAAAAAATATAAGCTTTTGTCCGTACGCAGTACGGGCAGCTACCTAATGCGATGTCTTAAGACAAGTGACAATGGTTATGTAATACCGCACAGGCAAAGGCACAGACCATAGTCACCGTGCGCGAGTATTAATCCTTATAACCCCCTTTCCTCCGTACGTAGAACAGATAGACAAGACTTGAATACCAGACCCTTTTCTCACCCGTACCATCGTACAACTATCTAGCCCTATCATATCGCGATATGCTTGGCTTAGTATAGCCCATTCAACAGCTTTAATAGTTTATACTTCGCAACGCTATTTTTATAGTAATTACTATATTACGCTTTAAAAAAAAGATAGCTTATAGGTTAAGCCCTTCTTTACGTAATACTTACAGGATACTATAGTAGTCTAACTAACTAAGTTTATTTAGTCTCTAATAGAATAATAATAAAGGGTACTCCGGGAGGATATTAGTTACTACATAAGGATATACAGAGGAAGGAAGAAGATAATGTTATAGTCTAGAAGTTTAAGGTAGGATAATAGGCCTTATAATAATAACTAGACCCTACTTTAGGCTTACGTAACGTCCTAGGCTGTCTTAGACGCCAAGACTATAGGATATTATAGGACCACGTGACCCCGGTCACGTGACGTCCCAGGATATCCCATGGGATCCCATGGGACTAGGATATAGGATACCATAGGACTCTATAGGACCAGGAGGATATATATACAGGACGATTTCCTTTATACGCTCCTTATAGTTAACTTATATATCTTCTCTATAAGTACATTCTCTTCTATAGACTAATAGTTATCTTATTTTATTATAAGATTAGATTATATAGCCACGCGCTAAGTGTCGCATTAACTTATACTATTAAATAATTTATAAAGTGCTACTTTAGCCTTACTGTCCTAACCCGGATCGGACCAAGGTGTGAGCGCCTTATAACATACTAGAAGCTTTATAGAGATTATTACATAGTCTAGCTCTATTATAGATTGTAAGCGTCAAGACGTAAGCATTAGAGTAATAAGGAGTAGGGAATAGCTTGCTACTATAATTATTAATTAGTATAAAATAAGTATATTATAAAGCATTTTAAAAGTACTAGGCTTATAACTATTACACATAGTCAACTTTAATTAAAGAGTTTATAAATAAAGTCTATTAAGGAGAGGACGCTCTACTAAGACACTAAGACACTTAGGATTTAGGGGATTACGTGCTTGGCTACTTAGCTTCTTGAATTAATCCTAGCTAGCGCAAAAAGCTCTAGCAAGGTGCCCTTTTACAATAACTATTAAATATAATTAGTTAATAATTAAAGTCCGCGCTGCGAGCCTAAAATATATAAAGCTAATAGTGTAAGATTTTTAAGACTATAGACGACTTACCTTAGATTAATAAGAAGGATACGACCTCTTCTAATATACGCTTAATAAAATAAGATAAGTGTTGAATGGGCTATACTAAGCCAAGCATATCGCGATATGATAGGGCTAGATAGTTGTACGATAGTACGGGTGAGAAAAGGATCTAGTATTCAAGTCTTGTCTGTCTTGTCTACATACGGGGAAAAGAGGGTTATAAGGATTAATGTTCGCGTACGGTGCCTGTAGCCTATACCTTTACCTATATAGTATTATATAACTATTATTACCTATCTTAAAATATTATATTAGGTAGCTGCCCGTACTGCGTACGAACACTAGTAACTTTTCTTTTTATAATATTACTTAGATCTTCTTCTTAACTCGTACGGGGTCCGATATGTCTTAGATAGTGTTTATTCTATTCTGTATAGGGTTAATTCTGTCCATAAATACTTTAACCTAAATATAGAGGTAGTTTATAGAGATAAGCTTCTCTAAGGCAGTATTTAGAGTCTTCTTTATATACGTGTCTGCTAGGTTATCCTTTCTCTTAATTTAGTAAACTTTATTAATCTCCCTCTTTTCGTGCAATTCACGAAGTAATATAATATTAATTATAAGTCTCTTTTTATTTATTATGCCTAGTTTAATAAGGTAATTATATAGCGACTTTAAGTTAGTGTAGATAACTATAAAAATAGGTAGCAGGCCTAGGTTTTATATAACCTATTTTAGTATTATACTTAACGCTATAGCGCTATTAAAGCCGCTAACTATTTTACTAGTAAGTACACTTCGTGTAACTTGTTTATATTTAACTAAGTTCTAATATATAATATTACCTTTAATTCTAAAGCTATTCCCTTATTCTATATAGTGTTTATTTGCTAACATAATTATAAATCTAAGTTATAAGCTTAGGTCTTTATTATTCGCGAATAAGCTATTTATAAAAATAAATAGTATTACACGGATAAGGTTTAATAGGATAAATGTAAGTCCTTATACAAAGTTTTAGATTTACTATTTAAGTTATATATTAAGGTAAAACATGTTTATATCCGTCAGTTTAGTATCTTGCGCGGCGGCGAATAGATTAAATACTACCTTTAGTTAGTAGACTAAGGTAATATATGCTCCTCTCACTCTCTATATAATATATTAATATTATATATTAATAGCCTTTAGGTTAATTATATAAAGTTAGCTAAATTTTTCTTTTTACGTAAGTACGATAGTGTTTCCTTCTAGTAGAATTTATTTATTATTGAACGTAAGGCTTTACTTATGCGAAAGGATTATTTTTAGTTTTATATAAAAACTTACTTTTTATAGTTCCTCCTCTTTCCTTTATAAGAAACTAGGGGTGACGATGCTAAGTGTATTATCTATTTATATTCTAGTAAGACTAAAAGTTAATAGTCCTTTATTCGTACTAAGTAGGTATAAATTAAATAAAGAAGAAGTTATCTTAAGTGCGTTTTTATAGTAGTTATAGTAGATTTTAAAGTAATACAGTCCTAATTCAGCTACTCTATATAGTAGCTTAATAATGAATAGTATAGTGTTAGGTAGGAAGACGTTTTCTTGCTTCTTTAGTAGTCTTGCCTATATTATATAGATTATATAGAGTAGCTTGTCTATAGACTATACGTACGCTTGTGTAATATTACGAATTTCGCAATATATACCATGCAAGATAATAAGAGTTAGGCTTAATACTAAGATAAGTCTCTAGCTGTAAGGGGCTAGGCGCTCAAGGAGCCAAAGGTGCCAAAAGAATACTTATAAATTTAATAAAAAGTCTAAAGTTAAGCTTTAGGCGTTACACTTATATATTTAGGGTTTGCATAACTAAGGGTTAAGGATCTAAGGTAATAACTAGGCGTAGCCTATTATATACCTCCCTTCCCTTTGTTAAGGGTAAAAAATCTCCGCGTCTTATCTTGTTTATATAGCTTTATAGTTATTTTGTTATCTACTTATAATTCTCTTACTATTATAAACCTTTTACTAGTTCTGTTCTTGCGTGTCTAATTTTATATCCTTACTATAAGTAGTTATTATAATAGTATATTCGCGCTAGTGCGTTTACTTATTATTCTATATATAAAATTACTTCTTACTTAGCTTTTAAACCTTACTCTTTTAAGCTTTCTTTTTTCTTAGCTTAACTTCGTGCGCTATAACGTTTTACTTTTAACTTAGTTTTCTCTAACTTCGCGACCTAATTCCTCTTACTATTTTAATAAAATAGCTAGCCCTTTACGTAATAGCTACGTAATAAAGACGCCTAAGCGTTAAAGGTATGCTACTAACTTTAATAATAAAATAAAAAAAGGCCTATCCCTATAGTAGTTACTTTGCTACTAACTTAAGAAGACTAAGCCTTTTTAAAATAAGGCTACCATTTTTAACGCTAACGTAATCCTTTTTAGCTAGCTTACTAAAAAGTTTAGTCTTTTTAAAGCTCGCGAAGTAAGTTCTAGACCTTTTTTTATACTTTTTTTTACTTCTTTCTACTTTCTAACTTGCCTCCTTACTTTTCTAACCTTCTTTTTAGTTCTTTATCGGCCTAGGTGTGCGTACTTATTAACATAATAAGCTTAGCTTTTAGAGTCTAATCTTACTACGCGCGATAATTAAGCGCTAGTATATTAATTATATTACCTATAGACACGTCTATTAGTAGGTGCTGGCAGGCAAGATGGTGTCCTGGAAGGAGTGCTATACTTATAAGCTTACTAGCTATACTAGACAAGTATGCTTTAGTCTAACTTATTCTAGATAACTTTAGGGTGTGCTCTACTAACTCCTTTTCCTACCTAGATTTAGCCTGCCCTTAACGAAGTTGGCCGCGAAGAGTTTACTAATATTATAGTTATTAGTATAAGCTATCTTATAAATAAGATTTTAAAAAGTAGCTAAAAATAGAAGGCCTTTCTTATTAACCTTAACGCGTTTTATTCTGCTTATAAAGTTGCTATTATTAATTACTATTCCTCTTTTAAGAGTAAAACTACTACTACTTTAGGCCTTATTACTTCTTTTTTTAAAACTATTTTGTTCTTAGAGCGCATCGCCGTCGCGGTTAAAAAGACTTTTAACTTTTTTTAAATTTATACTACTAATTTTAAAGTATTTTATTAAGAGTGTAAGAATCCTTCTATACGTTTCTTTTAAATAATAAAGCTATCTTTTAAGGCTAATATCGTGTAGCTCTATAGCAAGTTCGTGGTGGTAGATAAGGGCATTATAATAAATAGTTTTTAAATAATAGATAATGTCCTCACAGGAGCTAATATACTTACTTAAGCCTACTAGGGCTTGCGCTAGTAGCTTTAGGTTATTATAATTAAAAAGTGCCTAAGTAAAGAGGCTAATAGCTTCCTTAACTCTAGTAGTATATTAGAGGGCGGAGAAGTAGACCTAAATATTATTAAAAAGGATTTTACTATTTCTTTAGTAGCTAAAAATATTTCTTTTACCTAGTTCCTTTCTTCTTCTTATTTTAGTTCACTTCTAAAGCTTACTTCTTTTATAAGGGTTATCCTTTACTGCTATAAGAATTATTTAGTCCCCTTATTATCTTTAGTAATTTTAAGGATTTTTTAAGTTACTTTTTTAAAATTTCCTTTCAACTTCCTTCCTTAATACTTAACTTTATCCCTTAATAATATTATTCCTACCCTTATCTTAGTCACTTTTATATAGCTATATTTTTTTAATTAGTAAGGCAGGCATCGTAGAGCATTCTTTAGGCCCTAATAGAAGCTAATTTAGGGGATATTACGGTAGAATCCTATTAAGAGTTTTCTATTTTAATTTTAATATAGCTTAGCAAACTTTTTTTTAATAATTTAATATAATAGCTTAGTTAAGGCTCCTACAAGGTTCCTAAGTTCTTTAAGAGTAGTTTTTTTATTATACTAAGTATTTTACTTTCTTACCTTTACGGAACTAGCGTTCTTTATATATATTAACTATACTATACTTTTCTTCCCCTCCTTCTATTATAATTGCTTCGGGCTAGGCGTTATTAGTGGTTTAGCTAGAAAGAGGATTTAATAAGGCTAACTTTAGCCTATTTACGTAGAATCTTAGGTGTATATTTGGCGGAATATCTAGTTTTACTACGTAAAAGTTTATTACCTTTTTTATAGTAAACTTTTTTTACCTTTAGTTAAGCTTCTTGCTTAGATATTAGTTTTAAAGGTAGTCTTTATACTTTACCTATACCTTATTGTCTTCCTTTATAATTAGAGTATCCTTACGTTAATAGTTCGCTAGGCGCTCTTATTCTTATTAAGCTATTATTATTTTTGCCTAGGCAAAGTTAAAAACTTTCTTAAACTTTTTTATTATTACCTTTATAGCTTTCTTTACGTTAGTTCTAAGCTCTAAGGCTAATTTCTATGCCCTAAAGTTCTTAACTAGTTTAATATTCTAGCTATAGAATAAGAAAAATAGGCTAACTTTTATTAATATAGCTTCTTACCCTTTAATAGCTATTTAGGCTATAGGAAGCTACTTTATCTAATTATCCTATTACTAGTTATAGTACGCCTAGAGGTAGGCTTTAAGGACAGAGTTTATTTGTTCTATTTGCCTGTCCGTCTCTAGATGCTTTACTATAGCCAGTCTTTAGTTAATACCTGCTTATTTATAGAGTGTAGTCTAAATTTCGCTCACGAATTGTCCCCCGCGGTCCGATATAATAGAGGAGGGGAAGAAGTAGTCTACTACCTAGTATTAAAAGAACGCTATCGTGACTATAAGTATATTAAGATTTAGGAAACTAATAAACTCAGGATCTTTCCTAAATTTATTTATAATTATTATAATATTCGTGCAGCGATTACTCTTAAGTAAAGTAGTAATAAAATTTATTATAATATGCTTCTATTCTTATTTAAGTAGTAATAAGGGCTTTAGTAGGCCCTGTTTCGCTTCTCTCTATAGTTTAGTTTTTTTATAAATATTATAGTTCTTTATATACTGCCTTACTTAGTTAGACATCTCTAAAAAGAAGTAGTCTTAAGTAAGAATTATATAAGTATTTTTTTTAAGTATTTTAAAGCGAAGAAACTATGCGCAATTACTATTAGCTTTATTTATAAAAGTTTTAATTTTAGTACTTATTATCTTAACCTATAGTGTAGGTACCTTTAGTTATCTATACTATATTCTAAAATACTAATAAATAACTTCTACCTAGGTTCGAACTTCTTAAGCCTATTCTTAATATAGGCCTTTATCTTATTATATACGCTATCTTTATCGCGTTCTGCCTCTTACTATATAGTGTTAAAGTCTAGTTCGCGTCGCTTGGCAGGGCTATCGCCTCCTTAAAGGGTTAATATAGGTAGTTAAGGACGTGTTAGGTAAGCAAGCACTAGGTCTTTATTTACTTTAGTATAATGAGGTTCTTTTATAGTAGTAAGTATTTAGGGGATAAAAGACTTTAAGCTATTTCTTTTAGTAGTCTTTTAAAAAAGCGTAAAGTAACTTAATTTTAATTTATTATCTCTACTATCCTTTAATAAGTCTTAGTCCCTCTAGGAGAGGGCGTTCGCCCTAAAAATTATTAAACCAAGTCTATATATAAATATTATATTAATATAGCTAAGTATATTTACCTACTAAACGTGTCGTTTATCTAACCTTTATTTAGTAGTAAAATACGTAAGGTTTTTATAATTAGTATAGACCGTAAGGTGCTTTACTACTTAATATATATAGTCCTATTTATCTACATATCTAATAACTATAAGTATTTCTTTATTGTAAATAGCGTAGTTATATTTTACCAGGTTATTTTTTACTAAGAAGTAAGCTACTAGGCGTAAAATCCTATTATTATTATACTAAGAGAAGTATCTCTTAATTAACTAGCTAAAGGCGTCTACTTTTAGTACTAATTCTTATTTAAGATTAAAGTAGGCTAGCGCAGGGTCCGTATAAAACGCTATTTTTAAGAAGTTAAATACGTGCTACTACTTTTACCCCTAGACAAATTCTACTCTTTTACTAGTAAGTTTATAAGGGGGCTTACTATGCCGGAAAAGTCTTATATAAATCTCTAATAAAAGTTTATAAAGCTTATAAAGCTCTAGACTCCTTTTACTAAAGTTAGTAGCTTTTATTTCTAAATTACTTAAACTTTATCTAGGTCTATGCTTACGCCCTTATTAACTTTTATAATAAATTTAAAGTACTTAGTCTTTTTAACGTAGAACTTAGATTTTTTAATATTTAAGTGCAGTCCTATAGCCCTTAACTTTTAAATTATAGTACGTACTTTCTCTTTATAGTCTTTTTAGCTACTACTAGAGAAGATAAGAACGTTATTTATATATACTAAGTAGTAGTTATTAAGGTACTCTCTTAGTACCTAATTAATATACTACTAGAACGTACTTAGCGCGTTAGCTAGGCTAAAAAAAACTACTAACTACTTATAAAAACTAAATTAAGTTCTAAACGCTATTTTCTATTTCTTGCTTTTTACTATCTAAAGCTTATAAAAGACTTAAATTATATTAAGTTTATTAAACTATTTAGCCTTTGCGAGGAGCGAAAGGATCTTATTAATTAATAGTAAAAAATACTAGACCTTTTTTAAAATAGTATTTAGGGCTTAATAATTAACGTAGACGTATAGCCCTCTACTAAGTTTCTTAGTAAATAATACTAGGGCGATAGCGCTAGACTTACTTACTTAAATAAAGCTTTTATCTAAGTATTTAGTAAGCTTTTTTTAAAGGACAAGTAGCTCTTCGCGAGACATATTAAATAGAGGGCTATAGGGGATCTCTAGGGTCTCGCTATCTTTTTCTATAAAAGGGATAAAAAGATTCACTCTAGGTCTATAGTGCGGGGGGAGCTTGTTAGCTTGTTCCCTATAAAAAATACGCCATAAATCCTTAAAAGCTTTAGGTAATAACTCTTATAGGTTTACCTTTAGCTTGCGGGTTAACGCCTTCTATATATCCTTTATTAATATAAAAAATACCTTAGCCCTGTTTCCTAGGCGTTAAGTACGCTTATTTAGGGATATAAAGGCTATAGCTAATACTTCTTAGGGCTTTATTAATAGTGTTTTACTTTTTTAGTTACAGATACGAGTGCTTAAACTTCTAATCTAAATTAATCTCTTCGCTAGGGCTAGTTTAACCCTATTCTTCTTTATTTAGGTTAGGCTAAGGATTAGATTGTACGCCCTATTACTAGATAAGACGTATAGTTATATTAGTTTTATATAGCTATTAATATTTATTTCTAATTAAACTACTTTTTATATAAAGAGTCGCATGCCTCTAATACTAATAATCTCTTATAAATAAGGTAGGTTCTTACGCTATAGGTAGGCTTTTATTATAATTTTTTTTAATATAAAATTAAAGGTTAAATAACCTAAATTAATTATTATTAATATAAACATAATGTTATTAATAAGCAAGTATACTATTACTAATATTAAATCTAGCTATAGCTTTTAAAAGTTATTAAAACTTGTCTTTTGCCATTTTCCTACTTTTGCCTCCTAGTAGCGACTATTACTAGGAGGACCTAGTTTTCTAAATTAGTAAAAGCTATATTAAACTCTTTATTAAAAATTTTTTTAGTAGTAGGTGTAGTGGCGCGAACTTGTACTAGCTTTATTATAAGTAAAAGTTTACACTACTTCACGCGATATCCTATATCTTTATAATAAAAATAGGAACTATTCTTTTTATAAGTTTCTATTACCTCGCGCGACACCCACGTAGCTTATTTCTAAATATTACTAGACCTGTGTCCTGTAGCTCTGTTTATTACTTAGTGTTTTTTATCTTAGCTTCGTTAGTCAGACATCCTTTTAGGGTTAGCTTAGGTAGGTTCCTAATCTATCTTGTCTAGCGCCCTGTTCTTGGCAGAAAACTTTAGTAGCTATAATATATTTTAGAAGAGGTTTTCTTTAATCTTATTAACTTTCTTTTAGACTCCTTACAGGTCCTAATTATTATTTATATTTATTATAACTATTTAGTACTATAAGTCCTTACAAAGGCTTTAAAAGTATAAGTTTTTTAAAATCTCTTAACTATACTCCTTAGCTTCTATAGCATAGTTATTAAAGTTAAAGTTAAAATTATAAAGCTTCTAGTTCTTTTATTATATTATAAATAAGCGTTTACACGCGATTTCTTCTGCTAAGTAGTTATAAAAGTTATAATTTAGTAGCTCTTAGAGGTTAGCTTTAGTATATCTTAGGTAGTAGTTTAAATATATAATTCCCACTATCGCTACACGTCCTGTTAATTAATTAATAATATATTTAAATATATTTTAAAGGTAGTCCCTATCCTCTAGGAGCTTATATTATATTACTATCTTAAAGTAATAGTAATCTTGTTATTTACTATTAAAGTAAGCTAAGTTAAGGATCTTAGGACGGCGGCTTCTTCCTTAGTTTAAGATAAGCTCTACTATTAATCTCTTTAGTAGCTCTATCTATTAGTCTACTTCTAATAGCTAATTCGTACCTCTTATTTTTTAAGAGTATTATTATATTGTTAGGGGACCTTAGCGCTTCCTTACTATTTCTTTAATTAGTCCTCTTATTTTTTATAGCAGAGTTTAAAAGGTGTCCTAGAAGTTAATAAGTGCTTTAACCTTACTTAAGAATTATTATATTTTATTCTCGTTAACTCCTAATGCCTAAAGTTTAGTTATAAATAAGGAGGCTATCTTTTTATTTCCCTAACTATTACTTTTTTATAAGCTAATAGCTTACTGCGCATAATTATTTGCGCTAAAACGTAGACTTTTAGTAAAAGATCTTATTTTTATTTTTATAACTTCTTTATTAAGTAAATATAGTCTTACTAGCGTTAAGTATCCGTAAGGACTCCTTCTTAATTACTTACTAAGGAGGGTTCTATTTTTTTTATAGGTCTAGGCATTACCTTTATAGTATTTATTTACGTAAGTCCTTTAACTTCGTGT
This sequence comes from Bimuria novae-zelandiae CBS 107.79, assembly GCA_010015655.1. Taxonomy (NCBI): domain Eukaryota; kingdom Fungi; phylum Ascomycota; class Dothideomycetes; order Pleosporales; family Didymosphaeriaceae; genus Bimuria; species Bimuria novae-zelandiae. The sequence goes on along the minus strand of ML976661.1, from coordinate 607,383 downwards.
GCTGCTTTGTAGCTTTAGTTTATAATTATATTTAAAATCTACTTATCCTATAATAAGTAAAAATAATTAAATTTAATATAAGAGGCTAGGCGCTTAAGGAGCTAAAGGTACTCAAAGAATACTTATAAATTTAATAAAATGTCTAAAGTTAGGCTTTAGACATTAAACTTATATATTTAGGGTTCGTATAACCAAGGGTCAAGGATCCGAGGCAACAACTAGACGTAGCCTATTACACTAGCTTTTTCTTTAAATTATTAATAACTATATTAAGATCTCTTCCTTCTCCTTATTAGAGTGTCTAGCTAGTATAAGTTATAACTTTTTATATAACTAAGTTAATTTTCCTTTTATTTCTTTTACAAAATAAAAGTTAAAGATTTAGCTAGTATAGATCTCTAGGTTAAACTTATAGACCTTAAATATTCCATTCGGAATTAGGGTGTCTATCTTTATATAATTTAATTCTTTAAAGGGCGCTTTTAGAGTTGTAATTACTCTTTTTTACTATAGCCTTAAGGAGAGTTTATACGCGTTTCTTTCCTTCTACGTAAGGTGTTAGATAGTCTTGTACAGAGCTTTCCTTTATAAAGTATTATATTATATAGAGTTCTTCCTTAGTCTGCCTCTTCTACGTATCTATAGCTGTTTAATTAGCTATTTTATAGTATAGTTATCGTCTTTAGTAGGTAGATGTTCTTTTATATAGTAATATAGCTTAACGTGCGTATATTAGCTAGTTAAGGGTCTATTACTTAGATCTACTATTACGTCTCTCCTAGTAATACTTTAAATTTTATACAGGCCTATCTAGCCTTTCTTCCCCCTCTAAATTATTACTTTGCTTTATAGTAGAAAGTTAAAAACTTTATGTAAAGTAGGTCCCTTGCGAGTATTTATTACGTAGTTAATATTCACCTTTACCCTCTTCGCACGGAGCATTCGCATGGCCTTTTAGATCGCGTAGGCTCGTGCAATAATCTCGGGTAATAGATATTACAAGGGCTCTACGTACCTAAGCCTGATCCAGGTTAGGGGAGGATAGGTTAAGGGTGGAGTATCTTATAGATATTTAGTGGTCAAAAGCTAAAGATAGCCACGAGGTAGTTTTCTAAAATAATTTAATTCTATAATAAACTATAGAATAACTAATTAGGAGGTTTATTAATCTACTATAAGAAATATACTTATAGTATATTAAGTTAACTACAAGAAGTAGGAGAAGTATAGAGAAATTATTAAACTATATACTATCTATTCTAGTCCTTACTATTATCTAAATTATTATTATAGTCCTACTAACCTATTATAGTCCTTAGGACTTTTATAGTCCCTTAGATTTTTATAGTCCCTTAGACTTTTATAGTCCCTTAGACTTTTATAGTCCCTTAGACTTCTCGCTTATGCAGGACTATATTACGTAACTACTAATTTTAGCTACTTTATGTCTTTATATATTTTTATAACTTAGTTATTTTACTAATAATTACTTTTTTAGCGTAATTATCTAGTTTCCTTATTTTTATAAGGTTTAAAATTTAATACTATCCCTCTTTTTAAGGTTATTATCCTAATATCTAATTTTTTTACTTTACTATATTATTAATATATAATTATTAATTTATATAAAGGTGCGTGTCCTTGCGTCCTAAGGCAGGTTATAGCCTCCTCTTAATTTTCTTTGCCTTACTAACTATGCTAAAAGCTCCTCGCTTGTCCGTTGTAACTTATCGTGCCCGTGCAGAGAAGGTGGAATCTTAGGGTCTAGAGATAATATCTAGTTATAAGCGCTGCTAGAAAATAAAGTTACGCTACTTCGTAGATGCTACTTTCGGGGAGTGTGCTAGCTATATTTTTGTTTATACTCCGTGTAGCCTGTAGGTTCCTAAGAAAGATTGGGAGCGTGTTTAGAGGAAGAAGCGTGAGAAGCGTCTGGAGCTCCTTTACGCAAAAGAGTTAGCTACTCGCCTTAAGCGTGAGCTAGCTAAAGTAGAGGAGAAAGAGTATAGCTATACTTAATATAATTAGCGTATTACTAATATAATAGAAGCTTTAGAGAAGGAGGATCTAAAGGGTATAACTATTATTAATAATTATAAACTATTATAACTCGCACCTCTAAGGGCTAACTTAAGCTAGTTATAAGCTAAGCTTTTTTTAATTAATTTTAATTTTTTTTTATCTCTTAATCTTTCTTACTTTTTAAATTTATTATTTAGCCTTAGCGGAACTAGTCTTCTTTTATTTTAAAATAAAAGTCCTTTTATACCTCTTTATAGTTTATAAAGTCTTTTTTTAGTTATTAAGTGTTATATTATTTAGGCTATCCTTTTTATTTTACTAAGTATTTTTACTAACCCTAAACTATCTTTAGGTCCTTAATTTCCTTAACTTTATACTTATTATCTTCTAGATCTAATTAGATCTTAACTAAAGTATCTAGTAGTGCTAGTTCTAATAGTAATTTATAAAATATTAGATGTATTTTTATACCTGTTAGTAGAAGTAGTTTAGTTATAACAGGTCTCTTAGTTTCTTATACTTTAAAGGGGCCTACTTAAAGGTAGTTTAGTTTTCTGCTAGGTCGTTTTATCTTTAATTTTTTTTATATTAAAATAATATTATTCTTTTTTTTTAAGTTAGTCCTTTAGTCCTTTGCTTATTTACGTTTCTAGATACTATAAAAGCTTTTTAAGTAATTTATTTCCTTAGGACTTCGTATAGTTTTTTTAAGCCTTATTTTAAGCTTTTATAAAAATACTTTCTATATCTCGCGGATCTTAATAAGTAATTTGCTTATATCTATAGCTAGCGTATTGTAGGGAATACCGCATTGTTCCTAACCTTATACTATTATATGCTAGCTAGGCCGTTAGTAATAGTTCTACCTAATTATCTAATTATTTATTAATATAGAATTGTAGGTACTACTTTAGGATCTGATTTATACGTTCTGTTTATCTATTAGTTTAAGGATAAAAACTCGTAGAGAGCTTCCTATTAACACCTATGGCTACTATAAATATATCCTAGTATTTTAACGTAAAGAGCTTATCTTTATTAGTAATAAATTCTTTTAGCGGTTCGTATTCCGCGAACACTACGTTATCTATTTTATAAGCTAGTTCCTTGTTATAAATTCTTTTATAGGTCTGAACTTAGCTATCTTAGTTAAGTGGTTTGCTATTACTATAATAGTGTGATATATTTATTTTATTCCTGGCTATAGCGATCGCGGGAGTTTTACTATAAAGTTTATTATTATACTTTACTATAGTTATTTAGCTACTTTTAGTAGTTATAATAGTCTATAAGGCTTATATCTCTTTAGCTTATTCTTGTAGCATACTAAATAGTTACTTATAACCTTAATTACTACCTACTTTAGTTTAAAGATAGCATATTTATTTGTAATTTAACGCGTTATTTTTTTAATACTTAGGTGTCCCTATTCTCTAAGCTTATTTAGTCTTTAGATCACGGTTTCTTTATACCCTAGTCTTATAATAAGTCTGTTTTAGTAATCTCGTCGTGTTTAGTTAATCCTATCCTAGAATAGGTTGAATTCATCTTATTGTTTTGTAGTAAGTTAACTATAGTCTTAGAAGTTATATACCTCTAGTCTAGTATAATGCAGACTAGCAGCGCGGACCTTAATTATTAATTAATTATACTTAATAGTTATATTATTTCTTACCCGTAATACTGCATTATATAGTTCTAGTTTATTCTTAGTAAGGTCTTATTTTTTACTTAAGGCGTCCGCTGCACCATTAAGCGTTCCTAGTTAATAGTATATAGTAAAGTTAAAGTTTGCTAAGAATTTAGCTTATTATACCTGTCTTTAGTTAAGCTTCTTAGTTATTATAAAGCTAGTAAGGTTTTAATAGTCTATCTATACCTCTATTTTAAAGCGTACTCTAGTAAGTTAAGCTTCTTATTATTTAAAGGCGTCTACTAATCTAAGTAGTTCCTTATTATAAACGTTATAATTAAGGTCTGCTCCTAAGAACTTTTATAAATAAAAGAATACTAGTCTTAATTTCTTATCTTTATATTATTATAACAGTATCGCTCTTTGTGCGTAGTCTAATGCGTCTATTTTTATCCTTATAGGTCTTTTTAGATCGTGTATCTATAATAGTAGTGCTTATAAGAAGAGCGTCTTTAGTTTCTTAAAAGCTTTTTTATCTTCTTCTATAAAGCCTATTTATTTATCTTTTTTCGTAAGTTCTGTTATTAGTATTGTGGTCTTAGAGTAGTTCTTAATAAATTTCTAATAGAAGTTAGTAAACCCTAAAAAGGACTAAATATCTTTTACTAACTTAGGTTCTAACTATTCTTATATAATAGTAATCTTTTTAGGGTCTATGGCCACACCTTCCCGTAAGATAATAAATCCTAGGTACTCTGTTTTTATAACGTAGATTTCGCATTTTTCTAGATAAAGGAGTAATTAATACTTTTTTATTTTTATAAATATTTTCTTTATATGTTCCTTGTGCTCCTTAAGTATTTTAGTAAAATAAATAAGTACGTCGTTAAGGTAGGTAGTATAGAATATATCTAAGTATTTATATAGTATTTTCTTAATTAGCGTCTAAAACGTCGCAGGCGCGTTTATTAGTCTAAAAGGCATTACTTAGTACTTATATAGGCTATATTAGGTCCTAAACGTAGTTTTTCACTCGTGTCCCTTACCTATTAATATATAGTGATATCTATTACGTACGTTAAATTTCGTAAACTATTTAGCTCTCTAGAGTCTATCTATTAATTCTGTAATTAAAGATAGTAGGTACTAATTCTTAATTATAGCTTTTTTTAACTATTTATAGTTTATATAGAGTTGCAGCTTATCATTCTTCTTAGGTATCTAAAGTATAGGAAAAGTCGCTAGGTTTTAACTTTCTTAGATATACTATTTTATTAGGTTCTTCCTTAAGTAGTCCTATACTTCTTTTTCCTAATCTATAAATATTAATTATAGTTATTTTAGGTGTAGCTTCGTGCCCTCTACTAAGAGTATCTTATAATTTTATTTTTAATGTTTTAGTAGTTCTTTTTCTTCGATTTCTTTAAAGAGTTCTATATATTCTTAATATTTTAGTTAGATAGTAGTAGTTTTTACTTTTTCTTTTAGGTCTAACTATTCTACCTATATTAGCCTTACTTAGCCTAGATTTTCTTCTATAACTTTTATAATCTTAGTGGCTAAAAGTCGTTTAGCTTATCCTTTAACCCGTCCTACTAGGGCATCTAGGGTTAATAATTATATTTTTTATAATTTTTATACTTTAGTAACCTTTAGCGTAGATTTTTAGCTTCGTAGTATTTTCTTTTACTAATTAATAATAAGGTTATGCTTTAGAAGCTAATTATAGCTAATAATTACTTTTGTCCGATTACAAGGCCTTTGTAATCCTGCACTATTGTTAATAGTGCAGTAGAGAATATAAGGCTGGCGCACCTCTAGTTGCACACTATCCTAGTTAGTGCTAGCGTTAGGTCGGCACGTACTAGAGACCTCGCCTACGGCCAATCTCCATCACTCAATCAATCAACTTCATCAACTATCAAGATCATACTATCTCAAAGTGACAGAATACCATCAAATCTGACAACTTTTATACTTCTAAAATCTATTATTGTAAAACTATATTAACTCTAGAATTTATCTAGGCTAATAGGTAATAGCGTTATTGTAAGGCGTAGCTAACCTTTACTATATCCTTAGGATATTTTCCTATCTAATATTTCTACCTATACTAGTGTTTCCTTGTTCTAGTATGGCAGGTTGTGTTTTTTTACTATTTTTAAGGATATTAGACATCTAGTCGCTCTAGGGTCTATTAGCGCTATTACTTAGTAGCTACTAATTATAACTTCCTTAGTTAGTTATAAGTTACTTATGCCTATTTTTACCCTTTTTACCTTTATAGTCAAGCTTTTACTAGTAAGGTCCTTTGCCTAGTAGCGCTCTAGTTTTCTAACTTATTATTAGCTTACTCTGTAGCGTCCTAGGAAGCCTTTACCTTCTTAATTTAGGTTTATATAGATTTCTTTATTCCTAGGTTAGTTTTAGTCTTTTTCTATTACTTTTAGTAAAGTAATTTATAGGCGCTCTTAGCATTCTTAGTTTGCTAGACCTCTTCTTTATTTTAAGGTTCTCTATGTCTTTTGTATCCCGCAACTAGATATTTCCTAAATTTTAAATTTCTGTATAATAGGGTTATTTCTAATACTACTATTTATTCTTTTTAATATAGGTGTGCTAAGCAATCTCTACTATAGTCTAGCTATTTAGTCTATTATAGGTGCTCGGGACTCGTGCCCTCTATCTATTAGTTTCTTATAATTATCGCTAATCCCGCGTTTATGCCTTTAAGGTACTAGCCTGTAGCTTTTTTGTGTGCTTGGTGCATTCGACACTTATTATTAAAGCACCTCTACTATTCTAATTCTTTATAGTGTCGTGACTATTTATTAGGGAAGTGTTTATAGCACTTTATTATTAGTTTATAATTATTAATAAACTTATAGTAAAAGTGTTTTAGTAATATTACTACTAGATCCCTCTTCATCTAGTATAAATAATAATCCTCTTTATTATATAGGAACCAGGCTACTTGCTTATATTATTCCTAAATTCTAATCTACTATTCTGGTATTAGCACGTTTCCTTAGTATTTAGTAGTAATGTTATAAGTTAGGGTAGCCCTTAGCCTCTTTAGCACGATTTTTTGCGTGCAGTCCTTAGGTATATGCATATTACTATTACACACCTAGTAGTTTCCTTCTGCTATTTAGAGAAAGACCTCGTACTCTTATACTATCTTTTACTCCGTTTCTTCTAGTGTCTCTAGAACTCTAAATTCTATATTAAAGACATCGTCCTTATTTATTTTTAGTAATATAGGTGTTAGTGCCTATAAATTAATTATTACTACTTAAATAATTTATGCTTTTTTACTTTATCCTTTATTATTCTTTAAATAATTCTTTTAAAAGTAATCTTGTTCTCTGCATCCTAAGCATGCTTTTTCTTTAAAGTATTATTTTGTTTTTAGTTAGATAGTTTATTCTTAGAGTCTTTTCGCTACTTCCTTTGTTTCTATTCTTAAGCTTTATTCGCTATTATAATTTCTCTATTATAGTCTTTTCGTGGTCTCTAACTTTTTTTAATATTAGGTTAGATGCAAGTACCTTCTTGCTTTTCTAATTAATATTTATATAGTCTATTATTAATCTATATAGCTAGCTTTATAAGTTCCTTTAGGTTATCTACTTATTCGTAGTAGGTAAGCTTATCCTTAATACTTTCTTTTAGTCTATTATAGTAGGCTGCCTAAAGTATGACGTTATCCTAATTAATCTTAGTTTAGAGGCATCTAAATTTAGCCGTGTATATACTAGCTAATCTTATTTATTTAAGCCTCTATATCTTACGTTAGACTTATTTTTCCTTGTTAACTTCTCTTAACATAATCTAGATTTATTCCTTAAAGGAGGCCTAGTCTTTAAACACCTTCTTAGTTTCGTTGCTATATTCTAAGATGTTATCTTTATTTTTTAGGTAATCCTCTATAAGTGGCTATAGCCATTTAGCTATCTTACTCTTTATATGCATGTCTGCTACTAGGATTTTAGCTTAGTTAGTTCTAAAGATATCCTTATTATATTAGTAGTATAGTTTTATATTTATAAGGAAGGTCTTAAGTCCTTCTCTTTTTTTTTATAAATTTTAAGAATTTTAAAGGATATCCTTTCCGTAGTTATAGTAATTAAAACTTAAGCTATTAGCTTAGCTAGCTACTTTTTAAGCTACTATATTTTATTAGCCTAAATAGCTAACACTATTATAGTATTTATATTTAGTCTAGAAGTCGCGCTTCCTATTAGAATCCTTACTATTATAGCTACTATAGCTATTTTTATTGTTTCGAACCTTTAGGTAGTTAAAGTGTTACAAGGGCTCTACGTACCTAAGTCTGGTCTAGGTTAGGGAACAATAGGTTAAGGGTGGAGTATTTTACAGATATTTAGTAGTTAAAAGCTAAAAATAGCTATAAGGTAGTTTTCTAAAATAATCTAATTCTATAACAAACTATAAAATAACTAACTAGGAGGTTTACTAATCTGCTATAGAAGATATACTTATAGTATATTAAGTTAACTACGAGAAGTAGGAGAAGTATAGAGAAATTATTAGACTATATACTATCTATCCTAGTTCTTACTATTATCTAAATTATTATTATAGTCCTGCTAAGCTATCGTAGTCTCTAGGACTTTTGTAGTCCCTTAGACTTTCGTAGTCCCTTAGACTTCTCGCTTATGCGGGACTATATTACGTGACTACTAATTTAAGCTGCCCCGCGTCTTCGTGTATTCCCTCGACCTGGTTATTTCGCTAATAATTACTTCCTTAGCGTAATTGTCTGGTTTCCTTGTTCCTGTGAGGTTCGTGATCGTAATAATAGAGAGGAGTCTAAATTAATCCTTAGTTATGCTCTAAAGACTAGGAGCGTTACAATAAGGCTATTTAGGCCTACTATATTATTAAGTGCCTTAAAAGCTATTTAGAGTGTAGATTTATTATCTATACTATCCTGAACTTCGCTTTAAATAATATTGTACGTACAACGTAGAGGTATATAGGCTTGTTTTACTTTGCCTATTACCTAGTGTGCTTCTACTAGCATTTAGTAATATATAGCTCTAACTATCTTCTCACGATTCCTAAAGTCTTTAAATATAAAGTTAGTTTCTAGGTTATATATAATATAGTCTAGAGGTCCTTAATAAATATTAATCTAGTATTTATATAGCGCGTCCCAGGTATCTCGTGCAAATAAGGATTTTAAAAAAATATTACCTAAAAGCCTGTATTTATATTAATATCGTATAGTGTATTCTTGTTACTAATCTATATAATATTTATTACTATTTTATAGTAAAAGTGCGTATTATTCTTAATAGAAAATTTAAATTATTATAAATAAGGGTTATATAATTAGCATTAGTAGTAGAACTTCTTAATTTCTTTTAGTATAGATTAGCCGACTTCGTGTCTAGCAGTAGTAAGCATCTTGTCAAGTCTCTCTGTACAGGGGTGTCTAAAGCGTCGATATAGGCGTCGGAGTTCTATTTTTATAAAGTACGAGATTGCTTCGTCTTAGCCTGTATTAAAGAATAGGTGTCCCTATTTCCGTACAACAGGTACAGTTAAACCGTCTTTCCGTATAATAACGTTAAGGATATTATTATAGTAGGCTCCTAGCCTATTAGCGTCTACTAGGGATAGTAGGAATAGTGTAGGGGTATTAAGAATATAGTAAGTAACTCTACTAACTAGGTTCTCTATCCGTACGGTCCTTAGTAAACTCTATAGGTTCTAGCCTCTAAAGGAAATATTTATTACCTTTAGGATCTAGTCTACCTTTATATAAGGGTTCTCCCTTAGGTATACTTCTAATTAGAACTTATTAATAATAAATATTTTTACTACGTCTATATTTTAAAGTTCTCCCTAGTACTTTATATAGTATTAATTCTTAATAATAAACTAGTCCACACGTTTGTTAGTCTCTTTACTATAAATATCTTTACCAGTCGTGTGGTGTAGGTAAATAGTTATTATAAAGAAATATATAGCTTCTTTGCTATAATTATTAATATTAAAGTTATTATCTTTATTTATAAGATTATTAGCCTTGCTATTAGAATATCCTTTATATTCTATAATATAGGTTAAGACTTTTATATAAGTAAGCGTGTAGTTATGTCTCTTCTTATATAAGGAAATGTATTATTATTTAGATTTTAATCTATTTATATAAGAATAGTTTAAGGACTAATATCCTTTTTTTATATATAAAGCACTTCTTCCCTTTTATACTATTACCCCTTTCGCGTTATGCGTTTCGTGGTCGTGCGTATAATAGGCCTGAGTTCTAGTGCGGCATTCTAGGCCTGCTGTCGTACGTACGTCGAGAGGGTATACGGACAATAGTTGTGTATTATTTATTAGTATAGTACGTTCCGTGCGTATCTTATATATACTAGTTAGCTTACCTATTTATTATAATCTATAGTACTACTTAAAAGTCTCCGAATAGTGCTTCGCACGTAGGTTTAATAAAGAATATAGCTTATTGAAGTTTTAATTACCTTTTATATACTTATATAACTACTATATATAGTTATATTTTACCATTAAATAATAGTCCTATAGCCCGTTATTTAAGGGTTAGTCTATTAATTATTATGTTAAGGACTTTATATAAGAACTTATTAGGGTTCTCGTGTTTATATTATATTAAGGTTATAGTTATTTAGTCTATTTAATACTAATTATAGTTAACTAAGGTGTTTAAATATTTATTAATCTAGTCGTATAGAGCCTTCTAGGTTTATCTAAATCTAATATTATAGATATAGTAGGCGCTTGCGCGGCCTTCTAGTATATTTAAGAAAAGGGCTAAATACTAGCTTTTTAAAATATTTAGTTATACGCAAAGCTTAATAAAGATCTAGGTTTTATTATATAAGATATTATAAAGCTTACTAAAGTAGTTATTCTCCTTTTTTTAGATCTTCTAGAATTATGTAATCTTATTTAGTAGTATTTTTTTATTTAGTACTTTGTACGCGGGCGATAAATTATATATTTATTAAAATAGTATAATATATTTCTATATTAGTATTTTATATAATTATAAAGCTACTCGTGCGAACTACTACTATAGTTATAGTTAAGCCCTTAGACTTCTATGCGTATCTTGTTCGTGCGGGGGAGTATGGAGTGTTTCCTGTCTATATAGATGGGTGTATTCTGTAGTGTGTTCCCTCTGGCGCCCCTTTTACTGGTCTTGTATATATAGGTTGTACGGGGCTCTCTGCGTAGAGGTTGTGTGTGCCCTTAGAGTAGATGTCGTAGTGGTTTGTGGCGTTGGCTCGTACGTGCGTTGTTCTTGTTCGATAGTTTATACGTGTGGTTATTCTCGTTTAATAGTTCGTACGTGCGAAGTTCCTAACAAAGTAGTACCTTCTGGCCCCTGTATTGTGTAGAGTCCTTGTGCGATAGTGTAGAGCTTCTATGCTTAGTTATTACGACCTAAGCTAGGCGTAATCGCAGTAATTCCCTTATCTATAAGGAGTATATAAAGTTCCCTTTTAACTACGCGCAAGAGATTACTAAATTATTTATATAATTAATATAAAAAATCCTTTTTATAATAAATAAAAAAATTTTTTTTTTACGTGTTGCACGTAGCTCTAGAAAAGCTAGAATAGTATATAATATAAGTTTTTTTTTTTTACTTAATATTTTATTTATAGTAAACGTTAGTATAAGATATCTTAAACTTATATCTCTCCTTAGGGTTTATATAAGGATACTAGTCTTATTACTTAGTTCTTAGTATAGCTTATTCTCCTCCTTTTAAGTTATAATAATATATAAGCTCTAAGCAAAGTTCTGCGTAATAGTATATATTTTTTAAATTCTATTCTATATATTAGGCTAGTAAGTGTGTTTAGCTTAAGCTTAAATATCTAGTGCTATTATAGTTACGTCGTATTATATTATATAACATAGTTATTATTAAGGTAATATATTAGGTCTGTATTATATAGTATATTTTTTATTATTATATAATACGTACTATCTTCTTTTATCGCGTATAGTACATTCTTAGTAGGTAAAGTAGGTGTTATATTATATAAGGCGTAAGTTAATCTCTAACGCTTTTAAATCCTTTTAATACTTTAGTAATAAAATAGAGCTTATACTTTTTATATAAGTAGTCTTTATCTTTATTCTTACTAATTTATAGTTAACTCTCTAGGCGGGTGAGGTGTAGAGATAATTAATTACTAATTAGTATTAAATAGGCTATACTAAGCTAAGCATATCGAGATATGATAGGGCTAGATAGTTATATAATAGTACGGGTGAGAAAAGGGTCTGGTATTCAAGTCTTGTCTGTCTTGTCTACGTACGGGGAAAAGAGGGTTATAAGGATTAATGTTCGCGCACGGTGCCTGTGCCCTGTGCCTTTGCCTGTGCGATATTACATAACCATTGTCACCTGTCTTGAGACATTATATTGGGTAGCTGTCCGTACTGCGTACGGACAATAAGATTACTGCTACAGAATTCTTGTAAAACTAGGATATAAACAAGTCTTAATTAGAAAACTACACGAATTACGAGAATAGGGACACTTAGGTATTAAAGAAAGAACGCACTAAATTACCAATAAGTATACTATTTTTTAACTTAAGTAGGTGGTAACTTAAGTTATAAGTAACTATTTAGCATGCTATAAAAATAAGCTAAAAAGATATAAGCCTTATAGATTATTATAATTACTATAAGTAGCTAAAAGACTATAGTAAAGTATAATAATAGACTTTATAGTAAAGCTTCTAAAGTTACTATAGTTAGGAATAAAGCGGATGTGCGACACTATTATAGTAATAGTTAATTACT
>ML976661.1:359681-593794 GCA_010015655.1 Bimuria novae-zelandiae CBS 107.79 | reverse complement strand
ACGCTCTTAATCTTTTTCAGGAACCTATAGACTATACAAAGTATAAATAGAAATATAACTAATACACTCCTTAGAGGCAATATTTATAAAGTAACCTAGCTTTATCCTCTAATAGCGCTTATAACTAGATATTATTTTAAGATCCTAAAATTTTACCTTATCCGCACGAATGCAACGGGTGGTAATAGATAAGTAAAGAGCTTTTAGTATAGTTAGTAAAGTAAGGGATGTTATAAGGCTCTCACACCTTGTTCCGATCCGGGTTAGGGCGGTAAGGTATCATAGTACTTTACAGATTATTTAGTAGTATAAGTTAATGCGACACTTAGCGCGCGGCTAAATAATTTAATTTTATAATAAAATAAAATAACTATTAATTTATATAGGAGAACGTACTCGCATAGAAGATATATAAGTTAACTATAAGAAAGGAAATAATATAGGAGAATCTACTATACTATATACTAGTCTGTTTCTTCCTCTGTCTCTAGGTAATTCGGCCCTCTTAGCGGATTACCTTAATTCGAAGCTCTTAGCAGATCACCTTAATTTAAAGCTCTTAGCGGATTACCTTAATCTAGAGCTACTATTAGATTAGGGTTACGTAACTCTAGCTAATATAAGCGATCTTATAAACCCTCGCGGGCTAGTTATAGTATAACCTTATTTAGTTCTCCCTATTTATTCTTATTTATAATTATGTTACTATCTAGGTTTCCTAAGCTCGTAATATTATCCCCCTTTTTAAAGTAATTATTTTAATACTTATTATTTTATAATTATATAGCGGTGCTAGCGTGCGCGCGTATAAGTAACTATTAAAACCCTTACTATAAGTCTGCTTTATGCCCTTCTTATTACCTGTCTAACTATGCCTAAAATCTTAATAACGTCTTTTAACTAACGTCGCTAGGACTAGATAAAGGCTATTCTAGACGCGAACGTAGAGATACTAACTCTATATAAGTAGTATAAAGAAAAGGGGCTAAAGTGCGTAGTAGAATTATTTACTAGTTTTTACGCTTATTATATTTAGGTAAAAGTTTAGTGTAGTCTAGTTTTAATATAGACTAAGTGTTAGGAGATAAAAGTAGAGTAATATTATTTTTAAGGTAATATTTTTTACTTAAAGGAGGAACTAGCTTAAAGAGAATAAAAGTTATTTAATATTTAAAAAAAGAAACGCTATTATAAACTAAAAAAAATTATATTAATAAAAAAGTTAAAGTATTTAGAGCGTAAGGCTAGGATCCTAAAGCCTTTTTCTTTTAAAAGTATAGACGCTAGCGCCCTTATTCTATCTTTATTATTACTACCTATATCTAACTTAGGCTAGTTATAGACTAACTTATTTACTTTTTTTAAGCCTTCTGCGTCTTTTAACTTTTCTAAGTTCTTAGCTAATCTAGTCGCGGGACTTCTAGATGCTCCGCGTAGAACTTTTCTAGCGCTATCTTGTAGTTCGTGAGGTTCTATACTAGTTCCTACGTGTTATAGCTCTCTAGCTATCCTTCCTATTTTACTAAGTACTTATGCTAATATCTAATCTTTTGTAGATCTTTAATTACCTTAACTTTATATTCTTTGTCTTTGAATTCTAAATGCAATTCTAGTTTGGCGTCTAGTAGTACTAGTTCTAATAAGAATTTGTAGAAAACTAGGTGTATTTATATATCTATAGGTAATTTTAGTTTAAAATTAACTAGTCCTTTAACTTCTTAAATTTTAAATAGTCTTTTTTAAAAGTTATCTAATTTCTTGCTTAGCCTTTTTATTTTAAAGTTTTTTTAAGAGAGGAGGACTCTATCCCCCTTTTTAAAAATTAGTCCCTTAATCCTTTTTTAATTTACTTATTTTACTATTTACTTATTACGTTATATAATATTCTTACGTAGTGTTTCGTGCAGATCTCGCATAAGTTTAGCTTTTTTAGCTGCGTTTTCTGCGACGCTCTAGATGTCCAACGGATCTTGGTAAGTCGTTGGCTCACATCCGTGGTTGGCGTAATATGGCGAATACCCTGTAGTCGCCAACCTTGCGCTGTTGTATGCTAGCTAGGCTATTAGTAATAGCTTAACCTAATTGTCTTATAGCTTATTTATATATATCTAGAGGTATTATTCTAACGTTTAGTGTATTCGCTCTATTTAGCTATTTATTTTAAGATAGGAACTTATTGTAAGCTTATGCTTAATCCCTAATTTAGCTATAAATATAGTCTAATATAATAATATAAATATCTTAGTCCTGTTTGTGATAAACTTATCTAGTTATCTAACCTATAATATTAGTTTTTATTCTACTATATAGACTAATTCTTTTACTAATATAGCTTCCCTAATTAGCATAAACTTTAACTCCTTAGTAAGTTAATAGATTATAACTAAAATTAAGTTATAGGGATTTTTATTTCCTAGTGCTAGTAATGCTAGTAACTTTATATTAAAGTCTATAGTTACACTAGACTATAGTCTTAGGGGTGGCTTTAGTAGCTATAAGAGGCTATAGGGCTTATATCTCTTAGACTTATTTTTATAATAAGCTAAATAATTGCCTAGAACCTTTTATACTACCTAGCGTAGCCTAAAGATAGTATATTTATTCGCGATCTAACGTGTTATTTTAGTAATTTTTAGGTATCCTTAGTGCTTATTTTTATATAGCTTTTTAATTAGTAACGGAGCTACTTACTTACTAATTTAAATATAGTTTTAATAGTCTTATGCTATTAATCTTATAGTTTAGTAAAATTTATACGCTTAGTAATCCTCGTTTATAAGCCTACTATAATTCTATATCCTATCTATAGCTAGTTTATAATAGGTAAAGTCTATACGTCGCACTTCCAGTGCTAGCGCGAGTTATATTTTATTATAGCAAAGGGTTCCGTCCTTTGTATAGGTTAAGATTACGACGTAGTTACCTCTATTATCTTCTTTTATAAGATCTAATTAGCTACTAAGTGCGTCTACTATAGTATTTACGTTCCTTAGTAAATGTATAATATAAAAGTTAAATTCTGCCATCTATTTAAACTATCTAGCCTATTATTAATTAAGCTTCTTAGTCGTTGTAAAGCGCGTAAGATTAAGATAATTAAAAAATACTTTTATTTAGTATTTAGCTCCTTTAAGCTATGCTTCCTGTTATTTAAAGTAGTTAATAATTATTAATAGTTTCTTATTATAGATTTTATAATTAAGCTCTACTCCTAAAAGCTTTCTTGCGTAATAGAAGACTAGTCTCTACTTCTTATTATTATAGTCTTATAACAATACAGCCCCCAGCGCGTAGTCCGATGCGTCTGTATAGATGTAATGTTGCCGTTCTAGATTATATATCTATAGTAGGGGTGCCGTTAGGAATAGGCGCTTTAGATATTTAAAGGTTGTTTCCGTTACTTTTTATAAAGGTTGCTATTTTCCTTTCTTTATAAGTTCTATTAGCGGAGTGGTAACTTTAAAGTAGTTCCTAATAAATTTGCGATAAAAGTTAGTAAAGCCTAAACAGGATTAAATATCCTTTACTAATTCTAATAGTAGCTATTTTTTTATTATCGCAATCTTTTTTAGGTCTATTTTAATACCTTCCTAAGATATTATAAATCCTAGATATTTTATTTCCGTAATATAAAATTTATATTTCTTAAAGTATAGGAATAATCTATGCTCTTGTAACTTTTATAATATCTTATAGATATATTCTTTATATTCTTCTAGGGTTCCGCTTAAGTATATTAATATATTATCAAAGTATGCCGTGTAGAATACGTCTAAGTATTTATATAATACTTAATTTATAAGCTCTTAGAAGGTTACTAGTGTATTAGTTAGCCTTATTAGTATAATTATATATTTAAATAGGCTGTATCGCGTGCGGAAAGCCATTTTCCACTTATAACTTTTTATAATTTAAATCTTATAGAATCTATCTTAGATATTAAATTTCGTAACCTACTTAGCTCCTTAGAGTCGATCTATAAGCTCTGTTATTAAGAGTAACGGATAGCAGTTCTTAATAGTTATAGTATTTAGCTATTTATAATTTATATAGAGTTATAGCCTGCTATCTTTTTTGTAAATAAAGAGTATAGAAAAGGCTATAGGGCTCTAACTAGGTCTCTACTTCCTTAAGCGTAAATTCTTTTATATTAGCTCCTTTAACTCTTTCTTTTATTTATAGGTAAGGGACCTTAGACGCTTTAGCCGTAGCTTAGCTCTTTTTACTAGTAGTATCTTATAATCTTACTCCTTATATTTAGGTAAGACAGTCTTATTATATTCCTTAAATAGGTCTGCGAATTCCTTGTATTCTTTTAGTAGACCTAGGTTATTAGGGACTATTTTAGCCTCTTAGACCTATATATAGTATACCTAGCTTAGGTGTTGCTTTAAAATTCTATCTATCTTGTAAACTAATATTTTTTATATTTTAAATAGTTAGTTTCCCTTTCTTGCCTAAAGTTTTTAAGAAGTTTCCCTTTTACTAGGGCTCGCCTAAGCTATTACTAGTAGATTCTAGGGAAGGATTATTTATTTAATCTAGTTTATTTATAAATTATATTATTTTAGCTATTTATATCCTACGATAGCTTTAATATCTCTTATCTTTATAATAGTAAAAACATATTAGCTCTCTAGGCCTTCTATATTAACTTATACTAGCGCCGTCTTAAGGCGTAGCTAACTATTACTATATCCCTATAATTAGGTCCTATCCGTAAGTCCTATTTATAGCAGTATTCTCTTATTATAATATAGTATATTATATTTCTTAACTACTTATAAGGAGATTAGACACGCGTCTGCCCCTAAGTTAATAAGTACTATAATATAACGCCTATACACTATAATATTCTTAATTAAGCGTTTCTTAACTCTGCGAGTATCTACTTAATAAGCTATAATAATTACACTATTACTAGTATAGCTTATTACCTAGTAATAATCTAGTTTTTTAAGTCCTTAGACTTGTTTTAGACCTCCTATAAGTCTTCTACCTCTTAAATTTAACCCTCAAGTTAGGCTAGCTTTAAGACTTCCTTAATCCTGTGCTACTTATATTATTATTAATATAGTATATAGGTTTCTTTAATTCTATTAGACTCGTATACTCCTTAATTCCTATATTATAGGTAATTTAGAGTAAGGCACTTGTTTTAGGCTAATACGTTATATTTTAAGTAGCTATCTAAGGAGGCTACTTCTTCTTATAGGCTTAAGTGTGTAAAGCACTATAAGTTATATTAGTCTTATTTAATTAATAAGTAATCTATATTTCTTTTTAGCTATATACTCCCTATTATCGTGCTAGGGTTGCGGGGATCTAGCCCCTAGAGGAACTAGCATATCTTAAACTTCTATTATTTATATATTTTATAAGTAATATTAAAATATTAGTGCTAACTGTTCTACTTATAGTGCTTAGCCTAATAAGTACTTATAGTAGTTATTAGGCACGCTATACTAGCTTTTTTTAAGTCTATAGTATTTTAAGCTTCCTAAAAAATAAGAGGCCTTAACTTTAGCCTTAAAGTGCTGTTAGTATCCTTTTCGTGTGCATTGCCACCATTTGGCATGTGCATGTTGTTCCTGTATCGTGATCTAATATAGGAAATGCTTTAGGGGCCCTTGTAGCTTCTCGGCAAGCCAATAGGCGTCCCATGCGTGTGGTCATTGGATGATCACCTTTGTCTCGCACTGAGACGAATGGTGCAGTGTACTGCTGCACATCCAACAGGTGTCGTCCGCCAGTCGTTGAAAGATCTGGTATTTATGGAGGGTTTTTTGTTCCTCTCCCTATTCTTTTACTAGTTCTGGGATCTCTTGTGTGAGATCTATCTCCTCCGCCTCTGCTAGCGCAAGGGTGGCTATGGCCACTTGTAGGAGGTTGGTCGTATTAACCTTGGTCTCCTGACCTTCGCAATCCTTGGCGAAGTGACCTTGTTTACCACATTGGAGGCAAGCTTTGTCCTTAAACCTCCGTTCTCGCTCTTCCTGCGAGATGCCGTTTCTGCCCTAGTAGCCTTTTTTAGGTTTGTACGGCTGTTTTCCTCTGCCGTTTTTCTTTTTGTACCATCGGGCTTTGTTGGTCATGATAACGTCTCCGTCCCTATCCCTTCCTAAGGGTCGGATATTGGTCTCTTTCCTAGAGAGTAGTCGGGTGCTATGCTATTTTTCTAACTTTCGCTCGTATAGGCGATTGCCTGCTTTAATAGCGTTATTAATAAGCTTTTCTAAATTATTTACTTTTCCTTAGTAGACTAATTTATTCTTAACTATTTCCTTTAATCTATTATAGTAGGTAATTATAAGTAGGGCTTCCCCTTATCTATTAAGTTCTACTACTATCTACTTAAACTTTAAAGTATAAAGTACTATTAATTTTTCTTAACGCAGGCGTTAGAGGCGTATTTTAGCTTAATATTTTTTATTAATAGTGCTAAATATCCTTTTTATAGTCTTATAAAAGGACTTTTAGTCCTTAAAGGTATCCTTAGTAGTATCTAAATTATAATCTTCTAGCTTACTATTTTTAAAGAAGTTATTAATTATTAGTCTAGTCTATATAACTAATTTATCCTGTATATTTATATAGGTAACTAGAATCTTATCTTATTCTATATTAAACTTTCTAAGTTATATTAGATAAATAGTTTTATCTGTGTTAGGAACGTTCCTAAATAGCCTTTTTTAGTATAGAGTTTAGGCTTTAGGACTTTTAGTTAATACTTTACTTTTTCTTAGGTGTTTATCTTTTTGCCTATATAATTAATAATTTCCTATAGCTAGGCTATTTAAGCTATTTATTTAGTAATTATTTTTTATAGCGTCTTTTCCTTAGGCGCTAGAGCTATAGTAGTTAAACTAAGTCTTACTATTATACTATAAGGTAGTTAAAGTGTTATAAGGCGCTTATACCTTATTTTAATCTAAGTTAAGGTAATAAGGTATTATAGTACTTTATAAATTATTTAATAGTATAAGTTAATGCGACACTTTGCGCGAGGCTAAATAATTTAATTTTATAATAAAATAAGATAACTATTAATTTATATAGAAGAACGTACTTGCACAGAAGATATATAAGTTAACTATAAGAAAGGAAATAATATAGGAGAATCTACTATACTATATACTAGTCTATTTCTTCCTCTATTATTAGGTGATCCGGCCCTCTTAGCGGATCACCTTAATTTAAAGCTCTTAGCAGATCACCTTAATCTAAAGCTACTATTAGATTAGAGTTACGTAACCGTAGCTAATATAAGCGACCCCGCGAACCCTCGCGGGCTAGTTATAGTACAACCTTATCTGGCTCCTCCTATTCATCCTTGTCTATAGTTATGTCACTATCCAGGTTTCCTGAGCTCGTAACAAAGGGGATAGTATTACGATTATAAACCCTATAGGAATAATAGAACTAGATAATTGCGCTAAAAGAGTTATTATTAGTAAAATAATTACGCTAAAGGAATATATAAAAGCGCAGGGTAGCTTAGGTTAGTAATTATATAATAAAGTCCTGTATAAGTAAGAAGTCCTGTATAAAGGTTAGAACTATAATAAGTCCTAGAGACTACTTCTAAAAGAAAAGTCTTAGTAGGACTATAATAGTAGTTTAAATAATAGTAAGGACTAAAATAAATAGTATATAGTTTAATAATTTCTTTATACTTTTCCTACTCCTTATAGTTAACTTAACATACTATAAGTATATTTTCTATAACAGATTAGTAAATTTCTTAGTTAGTTATACTATAATTTATTATAGAATTATATTATTTATATACCCTAGTATCATTACTTTAAGCTCTTAATTACTAAATATATCCGTAAGGCATATTACTCGAGACCTATTCTTTCCTAACCCGGATCAGGCTTAGGTAAGTAAATTTCCTTGTAACACTCCTTAAGATCCTTACGCTTTAGAGGCTTAAAATTATCTAGGTTATCCTTTATTAAGTATACTATGTTAATAAAGTTATATACGCTAGCTAGGATATATATAAGCTTTATTTAAGTTTTTATATTGAACTTATATAGCTTAATAAAAATCGACTAGAGTTTCTTATATAAGCTAAAAGTCCGTTTAATAATATTACGCAGACTACTATAGTAATAATTATATAGCTCCTTTACAGTTTGCGCGTCTTGGCTAACCTTATAGATCTTATGGGGATATCCGGACTGTTCGAGTAACCCGTATCCGCCAGCTAATACTTACCTAATAGAGGCGTAAATCCTCGACTCTGTGCGTCTTTTAGGACCTTGCGATCGTAGGCGCTGCCCTCCTAGCTAGCTAAAACGTATATAAAGTTTATGTTAAAGTTAATAGCTACTAACACGTTTTACGTTAGGTCTCTATACCTATTATAGTATCTTTTGTAATCCTCCGCGTAGACGTATATAGATATATAAGTGCCGTCTAATGCGTCTATATAGTCCTTAAAGTACGACTAGTATCTTATATTTTCGCGGATTTGCTTAGGCACCTCGCTTGATAAAGCTTTAATAATATTTTTATATTGGTAGAGGAGTACATTAAGTACTTTATAAAAGTTATAACTTATTATCTTTATTAAATAATTTACTTTTTTTTAATAATTACGCTAGGACGCGCTATTTAAATAAATATATAAAAAAGTAAGTACTTTCTCTTTTATTACTACCTTACTACTATTACTGACTAGGGCCCTATTTTTTAAAAATTTAATAAGTTTGTCTTATACTTTTAGCTATAGTCTTATCTTTTTAAATAGCTATATAGGCTCGCCTATACAGTCCTCCACCTACTGTAGGCCCTTGTCTTGGTTGTTAAGACGCTTGTTTTGGCCTATTAGGCAAGGTTTGTTATTACTATACTTAACTAAGGCGGCGATAACGCTGCTAAGTGCCCTAAGGGCGGCCATAACAGCAGCCTGCTGACAAGGATCTATAGGTAATAAAGATAATAGCACGTAACTTCTCTAATAGTAAAAAAGACTTCTAGAGGTTAAGTTTATGAATTAGAGACGCAGGAGGTTATATATAGCTTAAAAATAGACTAAATAAGGGTTATTTTAGCTAACATCTAATAGCTAATTAGACCTCTTAATTACTAAGCTATTAGAGACGAAATACTAAACAAGCCACTGATTACTGTCTGTTTCATTACTGGAGGCCTAAACGGAGCTACTATCGGAGCAACCAAACACGCCCTGAGAAGACTGCACCGCTTACGCCAAATGAGTGCGATAGACACGTACATGGCCGATGCGCGGTCCTTCCAATAGTAAGTATAGGTTTGGACCGGGAGTAAACGGATTTACTGCGCGTTATGATAGGTGTGTAGTAGACATGTTTGAAGCCAATGCGACCTCCTTCCCACGAGCACGGCAACTGTGATGATTGCCCAATATTGTTAAGGTGAGCAACTGTACTGCGGATGAGTGCAATATTGACATGTTCATTCGACCGCGAGAACTGCCTCAATCAACAGAACGTCGGAGCATTGCAACTCTCCTCGTTGTAACATTGTAATATGAAGACCAAGCCAAACCCCTACAGTCGTACCTTGTACAATTCCAAACGCCGAAAAACGCCTAGGATGTGAACAAATCGCTCACCGGAACTTGCTGAAGATGACGGCAATGATGAGAAGAACCAAAACAGTAATAATCGCAATGGTGATAATCCTGTTCGTAGCCATTCTGTATTCATAAATTGTTAGCATGCTTCGGTTCAGACGGGGAACCACATCCTAGGCACTCCGCATCAACAACCGCGGCACGGAATGCGCATAGTGGGAGCACGTACCTCCTGGCCATGCCCTTCAAGGTCTTGATACTCCGATCCGTGTAGCTTTCGCTCTCCAATAGTCGGATCCTCGTGTTTTCGATTTGCTCCCTCTGTCTGGACAGATCGCCCAGTGTTCCTGCGCCAATCTCCTCGGTTTCGAGCGCCATGCGTTGCGCCGCCGTAAGCCTCCCCGATGATCGCTGCAGTCTCTCTGTGCCGGAGAGCAACTGCTGGCGCTGCTCAAGCTGTGCGTCTGTGTCGGGATTGTCGGTGTAACGGTCGCCGAAGAGCTTGCTGCGGTCGCTCGAGAACGACTCAACTTTGCGCTTAGCCTGGTCCAGGTCGTGCTCGAAGTTTCGGAAGCGCGCGTTGAATTTGGACTTGAGGTTGGCGGGGATGTTGGACTTCTCTAGGCGCATCTGGTCGATCTGTACAGATGCAATTAATGCCTGCCACCTGGCCCATGTATTAGACAGAACCTACGAGCTCATCTGCTTCCTCGAGCGCCCTCTGCGCCTTGCTAATCGCCGCTTTCCTAGGCTCGCCGGTCGACTCCCTAATGACCTCTAGCTGCTGGTTCAGGTCGGCTTGTACAAGCTTCAAGTCGGCCTCGTAGCCGCTGAAGCGCTCGGTGCCTGCATCGGCGTCGACGAGAGACATGTTGGCGGTCGATAGCGAGGTGCGGTGGATGTAGCTGTGAAAGTTTTTTTTATCCAAGTTGAAGTGTAACAGGCAGCGTCGAAGAGTGTTGTGGGGAGTCGCGGATGGGTGGTTCCTGTCTGGAGGCGCGGCGAACTGCGTAATTGCCAAGGGCCCCCAGCAAGACGGGTCACGTGATGCCTCCAGGCTGGGCGTGGAATTGCGGGTCAGCCTGATGTTGGAGTGATCGACATATAAATAGCGTGCAAGAGCCCCAGTGAAATAACACCTCTTTTTTCCAAGAGGGATGATACGATTTCGAACGCAAGACAGGCGCTCTGTAATGCTACACCTAATGCATCAATCAGACCCCCGTCCCCAGATCCTATTGCCGCCACCAAGCTGCTATAGCTTTGGTTCAATTGCGAGCTCAATGTATCTTGAAAGATGTTTTTCGCAGGACTAGCCAAATCCTCCTTGAAGCCCTTCAAATTTGAACGCGACACCGATCCACAGGCCGATCTAGCGGTAGAATGGAACCACCTTTAATTATAAGTCGTTGGTCTTCTCGGGATCTGCGGGCCCTTCAACACTAAAAATGTATATAGATATATTTCGCTCTATCAAGACGAAAGCGCTCCCACAGTGCTCAAACGAGTCAGAACCATGCAATTTCCAAGCTGAAACTCCGCTCGCTTCAGCAATCAATGGCCTCAACACTTCCCCTTTCAGTTTCAGCCGCAAAAGTTCCCACTGATTAGTTAAACTCCTTCCTCAACTACCCGCCAAGACACTTTCTCAACACCACAAAAACCCATCCAATCGTGTCACAACCGCAATCCCATCTAACCAAAGAGAAGGGAAAGGGAAATCGAAAAGAGGAAAAACAAGAGAGGGCCATAATGGAGGAACCGAAACGCATCGCCATAGTAGGCAGCGGCATCTCCGCCCTCTCGACCCTCTACACTCTCCACTCCACGCCCCACACCATCACCCTCTTCGAAGCCGCCCCCCGCCTCGGTGGCCACACCAACACCGCAACCTGGACATCTCCTTTCTCACCTGCGCACACCACCCCCGTCGACACCGGCTTCATCGTGCTCAACATTGCCACGTACCCTAACTTCATCGCCTTCCTGTCCGCCCTAAATGTCAAGACGGCTGCGTCGCAGATGACCTTCGGCATCAGCCGCGACGCGGGCGCATTCGAGTGGAGCGGCACCTCGCTAGGTGCACTGTTCGCGCAGCGCGAGAACGCGCTTAAGCCGAGCTTTTGGCGCATGATCTTCGACATTGTGCGGTTTAACATGTTCGCCCTGGACCTCCTCAGCCACCCATCCTCGCTGAAATCCGGGACCGGGGGGACGGAGATGTCGATAGGCGAGTACCTCGAGCGAGAAGGGTACTCGCACGCCTTTTGCGACGACTACTTGATCCCGATGACGGCGGCCGTGTGGAGTACGGGGCCTGATAAGTGTGCCCTGGAGTTCCCGGCGACGACGCTGGTACGGTTTATGTGGAATCATCATTTGCTGTCTACGGTGACGGAGAGGCCACCGTGGTTGACCGTTGCGCGCGGAGCTCAACGGTATATCGATGCCGTGCTCGAAACATGCAAGGGCGTGAAAATCAACCTAAACACACCGGTGGAATCTTTACGAAGAGTAGATGGCCGCGTCGAGCTAACCCTCGGTGGAAACGGCGCGGGGAAGATAGAGGTCTTCGATGAAGTCGTGCTAGCATGCCACGGGGACCAAGCGCGCCGCATCGTCGGCGACGCAGCGACACACGAGGAGAGGGAAATACTCAGCGCATTTGAAACTACGCCGAATACCGCGTACCTGCATTCTGATCTTTCGGTACGCCCATCCTCCCTCCTTCCCTAACCCTCGTCTCCTCAGCAAACCCTAACCCAAACACACAGTTCATGCCCACCCGCCGCAGCGCCTGGTCTGCATGGAACTACCTCACCCACTCTACCTCCCCCTCCGGCGCCCTCCAAACCGTCTCCCTAACCTACAACATGAACACCCTGCAACCCCTCCCCGTCTCCACCTACGGCGACGTCCTCGTCACGCTCAACCCTCAGACACCCCCTTCCCCAGCCCTCACGCAAGCTACCTATGAGTACAGACACCCGCTGTACAACGCGCGTATGGTCGCGGCGCAGGAGAACTTGGAGCACATCCAGGGGAAGCGCGGCGTGTGGTATGCGGGTGCGTGGACGGGGTACGGGTTCCACGAGGATGGGTTTGCGAGCGGTATGAGGGTGGGGTTGAGATTGGGAGGGAGTGTGCCGTGGGAGCCCACGGATACGAAGTTTATTAGGGGGACGGCGCCGGTATTGGGGTGGAAGGATTATGTGGTTCGGGCTGTGGTTATGCTGCTCCAGGCTTGCATTTCTCTTCTGGAATTCGCAGTTGGGGTAGACAGACGGAAAACGAAGGCCGAGGTATATTCCAACGGGAATGGAGTGGTCGGAGGAAAAGACAAGATAAACTAAGCAGGTAATCATGTCATCATTCGTAGGGTTGTAGTCATCCAAAGGGAATGTTAGAGGTTGAATAAGGAGATATCATTGTCTAGTCCCGCAAAAACTACTAAGAGCCGTCATAATGCCAAACAAGCGAGCAACGCAAGTGTTGCTTTTTGAAGATGGTCGAGATCCCAAGCCGTCCGCCCGCCGGCAAAGCGCGCATTTGAGCCGTCCTGGCCTCTCTTGGCAGGTGGTTTGTCCGAAGCGCAGTGGCAGGAAGAGGCCAGGGCAGCATGGCGGACCGTACAACGCTTTAGATGTCGTCGATATCGAGCTCCTTGCCCTTCTCGTCACTGTCTTCATCGCTGTCGTCGCGATCTTGGTCAAACTCGAAGCCGATACCCTCGTCGCCCTGGTCACCGTACGTATCGGTCTCGTTGATCTTCGCGTTCTCGGGCAACTCGCCGTACGCCTTCAGACTACGCGCCTCATCGGCCGAGTACTTGAGAATGACGTCGCCCTAAGAGAAGCCATTAGCTATGGAAGTAAACCCATTGAGAGTATCGTACTTTTTCATCTTGGTAGTCGCGTAGTGACAGCAGAATTATGTCTCCCTGGTTGATCCAGACCTTTTTCCTAAGCTTGCCACGAATGTGCCCTACCACAACAGTCAGTAACAGTTTGATATAGGCGACGATAATACTTGCCTAAGCGGCGCGTGCCGTCAAAGCACTGGGCCTCCAGGCGGCCGTTGCCCAACATCTTCAAGACTTGTGCATACTCCTGGCCCTCCTCCTTGAAGGTGAGCTCGCGTTTCTCGTTGTCGTTCTCGTTCTTGCCCCTACGTCGATTCTTACCACCCTGTACATGTGTCAGTATGCGCTTGTTTATTTGCGCTCGTGCGTGGGAGGTGTCGACATCGTGTCGCTACGCATGCGCCTGTCTATGGCGGGGCAGTGTGGCGGGGTACTTTGCAATAGTGGGCGACGTACTTTTCCTTTGTTCTTAGGCATCCTGGATGATTCTGTAGGTGTTTATGCTGCGAGTTGTGTAGATACGCGGTGGTAAGGGCGGTTTCGGGGGTGCGAGTTGTGTGTGGTGTTGTCTTGAGGGAGCAGGGAAAGTCCACGAGTGTGAGTGTGTTAAAACTCAGCCCTACCGCACTCAGCTAGCGTTGATCGACGGGCGCATCCATGGATCATTTTTCCATGGGCCCAGCGACACAACCACTCAATTCACAGCCATTACCACAAACGCTCACCTACCGCCATGATCCGGTGAAGCACCGCCCACAGTCCTTACCGACGACTGCCGCCGCCGCTTCTCTCCCTATGACCGTCATCGGTAAGCTCCTCAGCCGCCTGAAGCCGCGAACGTTCCAGATCAACTACTCTGCCGAGTACAACACATTTCACCCTCACCACATCGCGTACGACCCGCAGCACCCGCTTTCCATACTACAAAGGCGTAAAGTGAACGCGCGTCCAAAAGAGGGACTGTGGTGGAGCGTCACGAACCGCGGCGACCTCTCCAAGTCCAGCGTTGTGCGCTCCTGGTGCAGGAGACGGCTGCGCAATGCCTTCACCGATGAGCTGAAGAAGCGAGGCTTTAACGAGAATGGGAAGCTTATGAATGCCAAAGTTCTGATACGCGAGGATAAAGCGTTCGAGCCTATCCTGGAAAAAGATGGGAACTTGAGCCTGACGGGGAGCGTAAGAATGCAAATCCAGCCCGCGCTGATCACGACGAAGTACGCGGATTTGCGGAAGGAGACAAACGGCTTGGTTGGAATTCTGCTTGAAAGCATCAAAGCCGATTCAGGAATTCTGCCTGAAGGCATCAAAGCCGATTCAAACTCCTTGCTTCATTCGACTCCGCACAGTCAAAAGAGTCCACCGGCTTATGAAAGGCAGTCGCAACCGCATGCACAGTCCAACGCACGGCCACGATCAAAGCCTCTGGCGCAGTCAAACGTACAGATGCGATCGAGGAGTCCACCGCAGTCCAGCAAACAACCAGAGATAAAATTTCAACCCCTGTTGAAAATTCGGAGACATATAGCCCGTTAATGGACAATTTTGCTGTATTCCTAAGTTATAAAGGAGCCTTGTAGGGGATTTGAGAACACATGTCCCACAGGAACCTGTCAAGTCGTACGGCCGGATGCATATTACAACATCACAAGCGGCAAGACTCAATGCCAACCCGAGTCAATTCATGTACCTCTCACCTCCGAAACGAGCATCCTGGAGTAACGCAGCAAGGTCTTGTAGCGGCTGCAGTTGTTATCACCGTGCTATTGAGCAAGAGAATGACGGGTAGCGGCCAGGTGGCTAGACTGAATCTTGTTACATTCACAGATGCTCGCCGTGAGCATGTCGCATTGGTTGACCTGGCATAACGTCTAATGTAGTGTATGAGGGCATATAGACCCTCTTGATCCCACCACCCCCAAAATATCCATCTCATACGGCCGGGAATGCCACTAGAGCCGAACGCTCGAAATGTATCCCGTTCAGTCGAACTAAATCATCTATTAGCATGCCAGTGGAACTGGCACAGGTTTGGTGCGGCGTACCGGTGTAAGGAAAGACTCCGCAACGAATCGAGCTCTTGCATTCAGCTACCATAATGTCAGCATTCGGCCAATCAAAGCTTCTGTGTGCGCTTACGAAGAGCTTCATTTCTGAAATCTCCTTGTCCACTTCTTCCATAAACTCAATGATGAAATCGACAAGCTTATGTTTCAACATCTCCTCGGTGTGGAAGTTGGTGATCAAGAACGAGATGTCGTATCCCTAAACATGTGAGCCTGCTGCGTGTCCGCTCCTGAAGGCTTTGTCGCATACCTTGACCGGTTTCCTCCGCAGAATGAAGAAGGCCTCAGCGCGTTGCGTCAGAAAGCGCGTGAACTTGTGCACTAAGATGTGTTCTATCTCGTCCGCCTGCTTGATCTTTATGCTTATTCGGACGCTGTTGATACTTGGCTCGATGAACACCTTCTCGTTCTCGTTTCTCGATACGGTAAGAGGATTCAGAAGCAGTTCCGGCGAGCTAGCCGCTTCAATTTCGGGGACATTGTGTCTCTCCGAGGCTTGTGACGCGAAGTTGGAGAGGGAGAGGGCGGCCGTGAGCGACGAACGCACGCATTGGAGGTACGGGCGGAGAGATTGAGACTGCAGATGTCAGCAGGCAGCACTGCAATTAACCTCCAGAATGCGCGAATACCATGATGACGAGGTTCGAGCTCCGCGAGCTCTAGACTGAAAGGGTGTTGCCTGGACGGGCCGTGTTCAGACTATGCCACCCAATATCCAACAGAGCGGCGATGAGGTCGTGGTGGGGAAGATGCAACCGGCGCAGGGGTCGTTGCTAGTGCCTTGGCCCGAGTGTTGCCCGCCGCCGCTTCCTCATGTTTCTGTCCCCGACCATTTCGCATTTGCCCCGCGGCCTATTACTACTAAACCTCGCCTCTCACCCGTTATTCTCTCCGGCTTCGCAGTGTGTAAACTCCTCTTTCTGGACCTCTAGGTATTTCCACCATGGCTTCTATACCAGGTATTCGCGAGCTTCCCGACTCTTTCGGGGAATTTGTTTGCTAACGCCTGGCCGCAGTAGTTGTGAAGCACCAAGGCAAGAAACACGAAGTCGAAGTCGACCCCACCACCGACGGCGCAACCTTCAAACTCCAACTATTCTCCCTCACCGGCGTCGAGCCAGAGCGTCAAAAGATCATCGTCAAGGGTGGGCAGCTCAAGGATGATGCCGACATGTCGAAGCTGGGTCTCAAACCCAATCAGACCCTTATGATGATGGGTACGCCTTCGGGGGATGCGAACAATATTGTGCGACCGAAGGAGAAGATGAAGTTCTTGGAAGACATGACCGAGGCCGAGGCCGCGCAGTCAGAAGGCGCCACACCCGCTGGTCTACAGAATCTGGGCAACACCTGCTACATGAACTCGACCCTACAAATCTTGCGATCTATTCCCGAACTCCAGGATGAGCTCATGCACTACTCGCCTAGGTATGTCCCTCCACCAGCTCTCAGTTGACTTTGTACTTATGTGACTAGCAACGCCGGCTCGAGCTCTGTAAGCCAACTCAGCCAGTTCGGTCTCAGTGGCCTCGGAGCCTCCATGGATCTGACAGGTAGCTTGCGCGATCTCTTCAAGCAAATGTCTGAGACCCAGCAAGGTTTCCCGCCGTTGATGTTTTTGAACACTCTACGAACCGCTTTCCCCCAATTTGCCCAAAAGGCCAAAGATGGACACGGTTATGCGCAACAGGATGCAGAAGAGGCTTGGTCACAGATTGTGTCACAGCTTCGGCAGAAGTTGAAGATCAAGGATATCCCAGGCGCGTCCGATGGGCAGGCGGCCAAAGACTTATCGTTCATCGACAAGTACATGGCGGGAAAGTTCGAGTCCGACATGGAGTGCGACGAGCCCGCGGCGAAAGAAATGGGCGAGGAGCCCACTCACAGTGAAGACGTCTTCTTCAAGCTCAACTGTCACATCACAGTAGAGACAAACCACCTCCGTGAAGGACTGGCAGCCGGCCTGAAAGAGCAGATCGAGAAGCGCTCTGAGGTCCTTGGCCGAGACGCCCTGTACACCAAGACTTCGCACATTGCACGCCTTCCAAAATATCTCACGGTGCATTTTGTGCGCTTTGACTGGCGGCGAACGACCGGAAAGAAGGCCAAAATCATGCGCAAGGTCACCTTCCCCGAGGAGCTCGACGTGGTTGAGTTCTGCACAGATGACTTGAAGAAGCTCCTTATCCCTGTCCGGGATAAGATTCGTGACATTCGAAAGGAAGAGGAGGACGTAGAGCGTGCCCGCAAGCGACAACGGCGCATAAAAGCCGGGGAGGACGTCGAGATGTCCTCGTCTGGCGGCAAGGAGCCCTTGCAGAAGAAGTCTGAGGCTAAGAAGGCTGCTGAAAAGGATACGACCAATGACGAAGACACGGAGATGGCGGATGTTGAGTACAAGACAGAGGAACAGATCGAGGCAGAACGGGCAGCGTCTATTCTCAATGCCAAGAAAGAGCTGCTTGGATTGGTCGATTCGAAGCTGGCTGCTGATGAAGGAGCAAACCAAACCGGTCTCTACGAACTTCGGGGTGTCATCACACACCAAGGTGCCAGTGCGGATAGTGGACATTACACCTCTTTCGTGAAGAAGCAAGGTCCAAAAGACCCTGTAACTGGCAAGAGGAAAGTAGAGGACGGCAAGTGGTGGTGGTTCAACGACGACAAGGTCTCTGAAGTGGATTCAGAGAGGATTCAAACGTTGTCCGGCGGCGGTGAGTATTGTTGCAAATCATCTCTGGTCCCGATCTAATTGTGTATAGGCCAAAGCCACTCGGCGTTGATCCTACTGTACCGTGCCGTTCCCCTGACCTCCATCGACGAGGAAGACCCCAAAGCATAGATGTAGGCACCTTCGCTTGCCGAGACGTTTGACACCTATTTGCATCTTGGTAGCTGGAAATAACGGCGAGCGGCAATGCATGGTGTAGGCGCTGCATAGAGGCTCATGCTTGAAACGAGATAGACTTTCTAGCGTACTCGTGGTGACGAAAACATGTAAATTTATGACCGCCTTCTCAGGTTTGACATCTTCTCTCCCATCTGCTTGTTCGGTCTCTCGCGCGTCGTAGCAGACGCGGACGCGTTCGACCGCGTTGCGCGCCAAGGCGAGTCTTCTACTCTTCACTCCCCAACTTCCGCACCTTACCCGTAACCGAACACCTGCGAAGTCGCAGCTTCGCCTGCCGCTGTATTATCTCGTTCTTCGTCGCATTTATACCCGCTCTAGTTTCGTGTAATATTCGCCGCAATGTTCTATAGCCACGAGGGTAAGCGTGCTCCTAAAAGTGACTTCCTGCACGCAAGCAGCGTCAACTAACGATTGCAGTCCTCACCTCTCGCAAGTACGGCGTGGCAACTGTAAGTGATCCAAAGGGCTACCTTACGACTAGGTGTGCGACCTTACTGACGCGTGTTGCAGGTCTGGTAGGTTGCGCCTTCCCGCCAACCAACGTAGCTGACAGAAGAGGAAGGCTCGTCGCGACGCTTGGTTCGAAATCGAACTCGAAGAAGATCAATCGAAAAGCCATTCAAGATGTGAATGTACCAAAAGCATGTCAAACCATCATCGACCCTGCCGCCCCTATGGCCTTGCGTCTGCAAGGCAACCTGTTGTAAGTCGGCTTCATATTTTTGGTAGATGGTTCACTGACAGGAATAGGTATGGTGTCTCTCGAGTGTACGTCCAGCAGTGTGGCTATGTTCTTGCCGACGCGCAGAATGCGTATAATGCCATGCATCTCATGTTGCGCGCGATCGAGAATGCGGCGCTGGATCCTCAGGCCGGTAAAGCTAGGTATGCAAAAGTCGTATTCTCAGATTTATCGTGCTCACAATGAGTCTCTAGGCCCGATCAGCTCGTTATGCCAGATGATCCGTCATTCCTTCCTGAGTTCGCCATGCCTCCACCAGAACTGCTCGCAGAATTGCACCTAGGTCGAGCTCTCTCGCCACTATGTGTCTCGGGCGAATCGCAGTCATTAACACCATTTGCCGACCAACAGGATCCCTCAACACCAGCCCCAGCAGCAGGACTCATTCTACCTACTTCGTCATCTGTTGGCCCTGGTGGCTTCGACCTCCAAGGCAATGGCCCCAGCAGCATTGGGGGTCATGGTGATTTTGCCGATGAAGAAATGATAGGTGAGTGACTCGATAATATGCACATAATCGCAATTTGTATGCTTATATCTGAATCTCTAGATGCTCCTGACTTCACCTTCGATGAAAATGGCGAATTCGTCGACCTCACTGAGGCCAACATGGTCCATGGAACCCCAGCTGCACAGGGAGGAAGTAATATGCACAGCGATGCAGGAGCGAGCGCAAAAGTGAGACAAGAACACGAAGATGGACTACACGATAGGATCGAGGTAAGTGAAACGTGAGAGACTCGGCCAAATTGCCTGCAAACCTCACAGATTTACTCCTCTCTTACCTACATCTGCCCCAGCCGATTATTTATATTCATCTTCCATGCT
This sequence comes from Bimuria novae-zelandiae CBS 107.79, assembly GCA_010015655.1. Taxonomy (NCBI): domain Eukaryota; kingdom Fungi; phylum Ascomycota; class Dothideomycetes; order Pleosporales; family Didymosphaeriaceae; genus Bimuria; species Bimuria novae-zelandiae. The sequence continues at coordinate 573,820 of ML976661.1, read as the reverse complement.
TTTCATGCACCACCTAAACACCAGCTTACTCTAAACAGCAACCCGGCGACCAAATGGATCTCGATCTTCCTATGCTAGGCAACGATCTTCCCGAAGGCGAGGCCTTCCCCACAGGCCCCGGCGATCAGCAGGACCAACTCTCGGAAGTCGTGGAATCATCGGACACAGCCGTTGCTCCAAATCGCCCCAAGAAGCGGGCTGCGTGTGTTCTTCCCGTTGATACGACGCTGGAGCTTCGCAACAAAGACCTCGCTGACTGGAATGCTAACTATCTGGTCAACATGAAGGAGGCTTCCAAGGCAAAGCACCAATATCGAAGCACTCAGATGGCGAAGAAGAATGCACAGTACTGGCTGTGGAGCTCAGGGCTTGGAGGTCTCGCTGCTCGAATGCGAGGCTTTACTAATCCCACGCCCTTTGATACCTTCATCTACGACAATTTCCCCGAGCTGGTGATCGGAGGTAGCGGTACGCGCTCGAAGCGTGATCGCGATAGCGGCATCGATGAGGCTACCCAAGAGGAGTCGCGCCGCGTACGCCAGAAGACTGATGAGCCTGAGGAGGAGCTTGCGAGGGGTCAAGACGACGAAGTCATCCCCGGTGGTGATGACATCGAGCTGCCGCGGGAGGAGCAGCCAGCTCTTGATGACCAGCAGCGTTTCTCGGATATGCCCTGGAACATCACTGCATCGGTTCGTGGCTCTTCTGCCGTTCCTCGAAGTGGTAAGTTACCCTGATATCTGTCCTTCAGATGATGCCGTTCTAATCGAAACTTCAGGTCGTGTCGGCTTGATCGGTTCTGCTCCGCCATCATCCATCGCCGGACGTGGCCGCATGGTCTCCGAGTCACCACTTCATCGTCGTAGTCAACCCGGTGGGCTAGACGCCCTACAATACCTGGAAGAAGATGGAGGTGACTTCGGTGACCTTGGTGGAGACGACTACGTTGGCTTCGCCGATCCAGGCATCAGCTCAGACATGCCTGATGCCGCACCCACTGAGCCGCATGCTCGCGTCCAGGAAGCTCTCTCCACAGAAGGCGGCAACTTCCTCTCCTTCATCGCCGATGCTATCGACGAGAAGCGCGATCGCATCCAACAAGGTCTCGAGCTGATGTCTGATGTGCTCCAGGCCGACGCAGCTTCAGCCATCGACGAGATCTCGTTTGATGATTTGCTTCCGCCGAATGAGAACAACAGGGTTGTTGCATCACAGGCTCTTATGATGACTTTGACGCTCGGTACCAAGGGCCTACTGGATGTCCAGCAGGAGGACCACTTTGGGAACATCAATCTGAGCCTTACGGATAAGGGCAAGGTTAAACAGACTGAGATGTTGTTCCAGGTAGGAAATCAGGAAGATGTTGTTGAGCAAGAGCTTGAGCTAGAGGAAGCCGGCCAATTCGAGGAGCAGTTCGCCGGCGGACGCATGGGTTCAGATGACGCGGATGAAAGATCTGTCCACGATAACTGAGCCGAAGCCTCCCTGACGGCCTTGAAATCTTCAAGAAGATGGCTGTGTTTGTCATTTCGACTGCATGGTGGCAGTGTCTAATGGCCTTTCTTAAGTATGCATGGTGGATCTGACTTGTAGTCTTACGACATGTACGCGAGGAGGGTCGAACGTTAAGGGGTTGTTCTGTATAGCGACAACATATAGGCAGTAATATGCCTTGTCTGTATGCCAAATATGACCATTACATGAGTATCCGGTTCGTGATACCGGGCCGAGAGGTGAACCCACCGTTCCAGCCACTCCCTCTCTCGTCCGTCGTCCTTTATTCGGATCCAGCAGAAGCCATCAAACAGACCCTATCCTTCACACATCCATTTGACCCCGCGCATTGTCCTCCTTCTCCTTCTCCCACATCCAGTACGCGCTCAACTTCCCTATCGGCCTCCCCTCCCCTCCCGCCAAAAACACATCCCCATGCTCCCTCATAAACGCCATAACCTTCTCATCCATCACTTTCACAGCATCTTCTTTCTGGCCCTCAAACCCCTCCCGCGTCAGCTCCACCTCTCCGACCGTGTACCCCCACTGCGTCTCGTCAACCACGACGCGGAGCCCATCGACATCCCACTCATCCCGGCGCACCACTATCTCTGCCACTGGGTCAAGCTCTTGCATCACCCCATCATCCCCCTCTCCAGCTCCATCTCCTTCGGTAGTGGGCGGTGCAAAAATCCCCTCCGAGCCACCACGCTGTCCAGCACTCCTCAGCTTCCCCTGTACAAGTCTCCGTATAGCCCCAATATCCGCATACTCATCAAACACCTCACTTCCCTCCCCCGCCTTCCCCTTAAGGTGCGAATCCCCGCCCACTTTGACTTCCCACACGCCATTCCGACGTCGCACGTAGATCCCGCGGTCCATAAAGATGCGGGCCTTGTCGTAGTATGTGTCGGCGATGGTGCGGTGGCCGAGGTACGCGTGTGAGGTGAAGCGGGGCGAACAGGTGTTTGTGCGTAGGAGGCGTAGGGAGGCGGGTGTGGGGGTGAATTTTCGCTCGACTTCGAGGGTGATGAGGGTTGTTGTTGTGAGGGGGCGGAAAGGGGTGGTGGGGTTGGGGAGTTTTGCGATGAGGTGGGAGATTCCGGTTGTGGCTTTGGTGGGATTAAGCCGCCGGAGGGTGGTGAGGAGCATCTTGCTGGTTTGGCGGTAGCAGGAGGTGCAAGCTGTTGAGTCCAGGGAGCGTCTTAGAGGAGAGATTTGCGGATGTTGAGCGGTTTTTAACGGGAGCGGCGTGGATGTGTTGTCGTGGTGTTGTGAGAGGCGGGCGTGGTGCAATTAAATGGTGTGTGGGTGCAACACCACGCATGATAAAGAGCTGGGGCCTCTTGGCGCTGAATTCAAAGGATATGCGCCTGTCGGTTGAATCGAGGGATCGTGCTCCAGTTCAATCCAGGGTAAACGTTCCAGAGGTCTCCCAACCGGACTCGGAGCATTTCATTGCAGTGTTTATGCAGCGTATTTTCATTATATTAAGCTCTAAAATCGTCATCCTGTCCAATGAAGAGTTCAGAAATGGATTTGATGTAAATGGCGGTTGCTCGTGGAGCGTAGTTGATGTTTCCTTAGGTGTTCCAAGGTTGATTTGGGTCCACGTGAGCGCTAGCCAAGCTTAGAACATAGGGAATTTGAAATATCCACTTCCGGTGCTTCCAGTGCCCATCGCACCCTCAACGATGCTATTTTCTTCACAATATAACTGCACTCGAGATGGAAAAATAGGCCATTCGCCGCACGTTTTCTTGTAGTACGAATCTGGATGTTTCCACGATGGACTGCACCGCAACGGTGGTGATCGCGATAGACGGCGTGACGGTGGCCTGACCTACCGGCAGTTAATTTCGCCCAACCCAACGCATACAAAGCGCTGAAGAGTCCGCCATTACTATATCTTCAAATGAGCCATACTCGCCTGTTGACTCTTTTCACCCTCGCTCTCTTTGGGCTCTTCGCCGCATACCATAGGTATCATTACAACAGCCCGTACGCACGCTACCCCAACAGCATGCCTCCACCACAGCCCCAAACGACTGCAATAATTGTGGGATCAGGACTTGCTGGCCTGAGTGCAGCAAGTCAACTCATAGCGAGAAATGTCCCTGTAAGGTTGCTAGAGCGTGGTGCAAAGCCCGGGGGAAACAGTATCAAAGCCTCTTCCGGGATCAATGGCGCACCAACGAAATACCAACCCATCATGGACGACGCATTCTACAGTGACACAGTCAGGTCTGCTGGGAAAGCAATTCATTCCTTCGCCAAACAGAGAGAAGGATTAATCTCTACGCTCACAAGGGAATCGAAAGGTGCGATCGAGTGGCTGGCAGACGAGAAAGAAATCGACCTATCGAGAGTCTCCCTCATGGGTGGACATACGGTTCCAAGAACGCATCGAGGAAAAGGGCAGACGCCGCCGGGCTTCGCCATCATATCAGCGCTGCTGAACTCGCTGAAAGCATCGCCGTTATTCCACCTGCAGACGTCTTGCACCGTTACCAAGCTCCTGGAGTCGTCCCAGCGCGTCGTCGGCGTCTCCTACACAAGCGAAGACGGCGCCCAGCACAACGTCCTCGGCCCGGTAATCTTCGCCTCGGGCGGTTTCGGCGGCGATGCCGAAGGCCTGCTTGCACATTATCGACCTGATCTCGCGGGATACCCATCCACGAACGATCCGCGTCCGGGAACGCAGCCACTCCTTACTGAAGCGGGCGCGCAGCTCATCGATATGGAGTATGTCCAGGTCCATCCCACCGGCTTCGTCGATCCCGCAAGCTCGTCTTCCCCGTTGAAGTTCCTAGCCGCGGAAGTTCTCCGAGGCGAGGGCGGCATCCTTCTCCTGAACGGGAAGCGCTTCGTCAATGAGCTCGAAATGAGGGAAAATGTGACGAATGCGATTAGTGCGCATCCACCGAGCACGGCGTCTCCCAAGCAGTGGGATGTGCAGTTGGTGCTGGACGAGGGCGTGTATGAGGCTACCAAATCACACGTTGATTTCTACATTTTCAAAGGGCTGATGAGGAAGACTACGATTACTGATCTCGGAACGGATGCGTTGGATTCGATCTCGAGGTACGCCAGGGTAGTGCGCGGGGATGAAGAGGATCTGTTTGGGCGGACGCAGTTCGCGCATTGGAATCTCAAGGAGCCGACTCCGGAATCGGTTGTCTATGTCGGGAGCGTGACGCCCGTAGTGCATTTCACAATGGGAGGGGTGATGATCAGTGAGAAGGCTGAGGTGCTCAGCGAGGGAGGCAAGGCGATAGAAGGGCTGTGGGGTGCTGGAGAGGTCACCGGTGGGGTTCATGGGGCGAATCGGCTGGGAGGGTCATCGTTGCTGGAGTGTGTGGTGTTTGGGAGAATCGCTGGGGAGCAGTGCGCGGAGTATGTGAGGAATCAACAGAATGTGTAATCTTAAACGTTTCGTTACAAGCTGAATCTCTTACTCGACTTCGCCTGGTAACACTGTTATAAAATACGTTGGATATGACTGCAAGGGATGCTGCGGTTCATCCAGGTCCAAAAAACGGCACCCACTTACGTATGATAAAGAAAGTTCTACCGTACTTTCTTACTGTTAGATACAGAAGACAAATTGGAGTGTCCATGATGTCGAGCGGCTACTGAAGCAGACATTAACTCCGAACTAAGTCCGTACTCGATTTCGTCATCACGCGTCTGGAAGTAAGACGCGCTACCCTGCCTTGGCAGTCAGTGCGCCGCATCACTAAAACGCGCCACCCAACATGATTGCGCCGCCAACAATATGAGGTTGTAGAGACGCCTACAATTAATATTATCGCGAGATTTTCTGGAGTTAAGGTCTCCTAGACCTGTAGATAATCTCTATCTAATCAGATTATAGATATCTACTTGGTGTTCTGATTGTACGGCCACTGCGCGATGATGGCGTGGATAGCGCAGATGCCGCCGCATGAACGCGTACAGGTCCTGGCGTAGATTTCTTCCTCTTTGTAACTTTATGAGTTGCTTTTAAGGCTCTCTGAATTCCCTTTTTAGCAAGTTTTAGACATTTTTAAGGTTGTTATTGAGCCTTGCGAGCCTGTTAACGAAGGCGTTGCTTAGCAGCCTTATTAGCCCTCTCCTTAGCGCGCGCATCTCTAGCTGCCTCCCGCGTAACACGCTTTTCCTGTAGTAGACAAGCTTTAAGCTGCCTATTTGCTATCTGGATCTCTCTCTGCTCACTTTTTTAGAGTTCTAATTGTTGTTTCTTAGCCTCTTGTTGGCTAAGAGAGTTGCGCGCCCTCTGTACGCGGGCAGGTGACCAGAACACAGCTCCTCCATGCCACTCCTCAGGTTGCTCTAAGGGCAGAGTCTTGCCCTTTATTTAACGCCGTTTCTTGTTTCTAAGGGCCTCTCGGAGACCCCTATTCTCGTGTTTTAGGAGTTGCTTTTGTATTGTAATTAAGTGTATCGTCTGGCTAAGCTTACGCGACTTATTAGTCGCAACATCTCTAATAGTAGAGCGCAAAAGTCGCTCTATCTTATGCTAATCTAACGCGCTGAGTATTAACGTAGAGCTCTTTTGTAATCCCTGCTCTGGCGGAGTCTCCTGGTGAAATCTCTTAAGGATAGGTGTTAGATCTGGCGGCGAGATACCTGTACACTTAAAAGCTCTAGTGATTAATCGCGGCGTAACTGAGGTAGTCTAGGCTCTCTAGAAGAGACTAAAGAAGTCCCTTTTAGCGATTGTTGATAGTCCTTGGCTCCTATAGAGATATGCGGAGAGCTCGTCGGAGTAGGCGGTAGAGAGAGACTTGAATATACAGACGTTGAGAGGCTGCAGCGTATGAGTCGCATGAGGGGGAAATATCGCAAGGAGGATCTTGTTCTGGTTATAGTAGTTGATAAAATCTATAGTGACGTGAGATCTATGCCCGTTAAGGATAAGGAGTCGCCATGCTTGTCGTGACTGTTTAGCTTTCTCCCTTGTACAGCGATTAAACACTTGTTGAAGCCATTAAAGGCCTATCTCGTTGTTTGACTAGCTAGAGGGAGATGATGTGATAAAGACTGTATAGTGTTAAGGATTGATTTCCTCTACCTAGCTTGATTGTAGGCTCTCAGCGGTAGATCGATAGATCAGTGATGGATTAACAGCAGATCCGTTGGCGCATATACATGCGATGAGCGAGATCCACTCACGATTGCTATCCTGTATAGATTGTCGTACTTGGCGAGTCTCATATAGAGGCCTGTCGAAGATCCTTTTTGAGCGGCCCGTGATTCCAAGAAGGAAGCCTTTCTCATCCATATTATAGCAGTGACGAGGCTCTATACCATACTTCGCCATCTTCTTATGCAGAAGCTTAAAGTAGAGCTTATATTTTGCCTTTAAATTAGCGTTGTGGCGGTTTCTGTCAAGACTAGTTGTCTATCGAGATATTAAGGAGTCGTTGTTGCGCTTAATAAAGCGATCAACCTAAGATATACTAACGTCCTTTTAGGCTATCTGGGACGCGAAGGTCTGTATCATATAACGTGTAGGAGGTAGGCCACGCTTAGTAAGCTGTTTGATATACTGTAGGAGCTCTGTTTCTTGTTGTTGGTTGAGGATTTGGCTTTTCCTAATAAGCTAGCGCATGGGGTTCCGAGACACCCGGGGATATGAGACACCGCGCAGAAATCCTCCACCCTTCAAAAAATCGCGATAATTCATTCAGCGTAATTACAATTGCCACTCGCTACACATAGATTACAGAGTTTTAGCTACTATTTCTACTGCAGCTTTTTCTGCGTCCTTTTCTGTAGAAGTACTACTATTTATTACTCTAGGAGAGCAGATGCCTGCTTTGCTATTATAATTTAATCTATGCTAGTAAAGCGTTAATTTAGGTCTATGCAAACTTTTTTTCGTAGTTACGAACGCTTAAAGGCCTTAAGTTAACTCTATAATCTTTTATTCTCTACTTCTAGCGCTGCTAAGCGTGTATTAGCTATTACAATTGCCTTACTAGCTTTCTTAAATAGTTAGTGAATCTTACGGCTTAATTTCTCAGCGCTGTGGAGCTGCCTTTAAGCTATAAACAGATCCCGAGGGCCATGGGGAGTGTAGAGAGAGCTCTTGGCGAGATAAGCCTGATCCTAATAAGGGGGGGTAACAGGCCTTCGAGTAACTTGAGATAAGTTAACTACCCGCTTAATATTTAATAGGCAGATGCCTGTAATAGCCTATCTAGCGCGGATTACTTTTTTAGTAATTGCAGCCTCTCTAGCAGCGTTGTAGGCAATAATAAAACGTTCCTTTTTAACCGGCGCAGCATTATCTAGGTGTGATAACTCGTGGATCTACTGGCGATAGAATCGTTTCACTACTAAGAAAACAGAGAGATCTAGTGGCTGCAGAACGTGCGAGGAGTGCGCAGGGAGAAACAGAAGCCTGACTTTATTCTGCTTGCAGATCTACAGGAAATCCAGGTTGACATGGCTACCGTGGCTATCTAATATTAGCATCCGCCAGCGATCCTCTAAGGGCGTAGTATCTAGTAGAAATACGCGTTATAGCTACTTAGCCCCTATTATATTAAATATCTAGCTATTCTCTAAAGTTGCGTATAGCTAGTTAGGTATTATTAATAGAAACTAGGTGCTCTACAGGTTTTTGCCTTTAAAAATAATAGCTAGCCGTAGCTTTCTCCCTATTACAGAAACGCACTCGATTATCAACGCCCACTCGCAATTCTCTAGAGACTAATAGTAAGCCTTCTTTTTCTGGCTTCCTGCGAGTACTCTAGTGTTTGCACATACGCCTAGGGCCTTCCTAGTCTTATCCATATTCCACGTATCCTTATTGCGTATGTCTAACTTAACGCAGAGCTACTTATAGAGCTTAAGAAACTTGCGTATTACCTTCTAAGTTACTCCCTTAGCTCTTGTAGCCTTAATCTTCTTACCTATAATAAAAGTAACGCGTAGGTTACGTTTAATAAAGTAAAATATCTAGTATTTACCTACTAACGCGTGGTCGCTATTTATTCTAAAGATTTAATTTACTATTTCTTATATATAAGTGTAAAAAGGAGGAAACCCGCACGCGTCCTCTTTAAGTATCTATTATATAAGGAAGTCCTCTTATTATAGAGTTAATTGTTACTAGTATACGTGGCTATTTTGCCAGTTTTGTGAACCGCGTACGCGCCTAGATAGCGTGGCTATAGGGATGTTATATGCCTTTGCAGCAGCTCGTTAACTAGGAAAAATGCCAGCATTAAGATCACTAATAGCTGCTTAAATTGCTGCCTCACGGTTGGCCATTTTGGTAGGGTGGATGTGGAGATATCGCGATTTTTTGAAGGGTGGAGGATTTCTGCGCGGTGTCTCATATCCCCGGGTGTCTCGGAACCCCATGCGCTAGCTTAGTAACTTGCGACGCGTGGATGGCGCGTTTATGCTAGCGCGTTAACGTAGATCGCACAACACTAAAGTCTGTTGTAATTTGCCTATATGAAAAAGTTTCTCTTGGTTGTCGCGATTTAATTGCTGCAATTGCTGCCTTAATTGGGTCCATATTGGTGGAAATATCGCGCGTCGAAGCTGGGGCGCTTCATTGTCGGGTGGCGCGTTTTAGTGATGCGGCGCACTGACTGCCAAGGCAGGGTAAGCCTTTCAACACCAGATCAAACGTCCGTGAGACTAGCTACAGAGATGCCAGCGTGTTGCTTTCTCTCCCTATAAACCCCCCGTTTCCCTCTTTTGCTTTTTTTTGTTCAACGATACTCTGTCTTGCGCCCCTTCAACTTATACCCAGTCCGGCGCATCTGGACACGCTTCAGCGAAAATGCCTTCAGCGATGGTATCACAGACGGTGCAGGGCGCAGTGTTGAGCGTAACGTCCAACGTCCTGGCGCAAGTCATCGCTTCGTACAAGGACGACGTGAGTAAGCCCCACCCCGCTATGAAAATCAATATACCAACAAGCACCTCTACAGACGCCATTCGCCCTAAGCTTCCCACCCATCCTGAAATTCGCCCTCTTCAGCATAATTAGCAACCCGCCCAACATCCTCTGGCAAACCTTCCTCGAAGAGATGTTCCCGTCCAATGTGCCCCAAGCGCTCCCGGAAAAATCGCTCAAGGACAAGCCCGCACGCACACGCACAAGCAAGCGCAACGTGCTCGCCAAGTTCATCCTCGACCAGACGATCGGCGCTGTGGTCAACATACTGATGTTCCTCGGATACATGGCCTATGTAAATAACAGCGGCGCGGAAAAGAGCGCGTCTTGGAGCACGATGCAGGCGGACGTGGGCGACAAGTTCTGGCCGATGCTCCTGGACGGGTACAAGTTCTGGCCGGTGGTGTCGTTGGCGAGCTTCCTGTGGGTCCCTGTGGATAAGAGGGTCGTGTTTGGATGTTCCGTTGGTGTGCTGTGGGGCATCTACCTGAGTTTGTCGGTCGCGGGCTGAGCGCTGGACACGACCGGACGTTTTTTGACGATAAACTGTATGATTTCTGAGAACTTGAGGACGGCCATACACTCGGCTTTGCATAGACACAATGAGAACCGAGGTTTTTCTCTGGAGGTTCGGTCGCCTCTTCTGAGTTTTGTGTCTCAGATGATTCCGCTGCTGTCGGGCCACCTTATCATGGGCCAAGCATGTACGCTAGCCCGCACGCAACGGCTGGAGTAGTCCCCTTCGGAGCCATGGATGGAAAATTGGGCTCGGTTCGCCTCCGAGAATTGAATTCATCTTCGGTGTTTACGATTGACTTTTCACCTTTTTATGAACAGGACTGCTTCCTTCAAGATTGGCAACGTCCTGGTCCGTATGAGCATTGAGAGCCACGTTGATGTCGAACAATGCGACCTGGGAAGTCTCCTCCATATGAACTGGACCGCACCACCCTTCCCACGCAGCGACCCTGCTTGTCGCACGCCAGTTGGACAGTTCCGTGGGAGTGGGATCCGCCTTTTCCGTATTCAGTTCCCTCGTGGCGTCGTTGCCTCTGGAGGGAAACTCAAGGGTACTCTTATTGTTGAATTCCTCTAAAACTCCAAGTAGATGAGTCTTCCTCATGTGGGCCGGTACCGAATTTCCGTCCTGCTACGTAGTGAGTTGCACCGCATTAACAACATCAGCATTAGTCAATAGGACGCACGCGGCAGAGACTACCACAGAACGTTCACTAGCATGTCGTGGGCGATAAATCGCTGCCGGGCAATGAAATTGTTGAATGAACAGGGGCACACTGTTAGAATTTTCCGTGCCTCTTCTCACAGCGCCATTGCAACAGCCAGCACAACGAGGTACGTTACTTTATCCGAGAACAAGTAATGCAGTGACCGCCGTACTAAACCTTCGTCCAGGGTTGCTCTCAATCGCTACTTGCAGTCGCCAGGATGGATGTGCCGCAACCCCGAGTGTCGCAGGAGATAGACTCCTCTCCCAACTTCTCCCGCAAACGCCTTCCGCACCCGAATACCAGCAATGCACCCGACTCGTCGGCGGCCGAACAGTCTGCACACGATGTTCCGCAACAACAATCGCAGACACCTGGCCCCTCTGTCACCCCGAGTAGCGCCCGCAAAAGGCAGCTGCATCAGGTTGCAAGCAATGCCACAATGTCCATGAATGGTGAGAGACCTGCATCTAACCGATCGTCGATGAAGACGTACACGCCCCCCGGCAAACCCAAGTACTTCAAGTCGCGCCGCATCGATAAGAAGAATATCGACAAGCCGTGGATCACGATGAAAAGGGATCCGAGGGAGATTTGGCAGACGGTTATCCCGATGTGCGGCTTCCTGGTCGGCATGGGCCTCGCAGCCTTCCTTATCTGGCATGGATACAATGGTGTTTCGAGGAACTTGTATTGTCCCGTTATGGTGGATGATTTCTCCAAGGGTCTTGATCCGCAGATTTGGCAGAAGGAGGTCGAGGTTGGTGGCTATGGGTGAGTGCTTCTCTTTTCTGTCACAGTGTGAACGATGTTCTTGGATACTATACGATTGCGAGTCCATTCATCCCATGATAACCAGCACGTGGGTCGATCTCAAGAGGATCAGCCCAGGATGAGCCGGCTACAGATCCACCGCTGGAAACCCCTTCCAGAGTCTTCCCTCATCCACCTCCCCCTACACTTTGACTATACTAACCACCCCACCCCCAGCGTCGGCACCTTCGAAGCCACCACCACCAGCCACGAAAACATCTTCATCGACAACGGCACCCTCATAATCCGCCCCACCCTCACGGACCGCCGCCTCATCGAGCACGACACCATCCTCGACCTCCGCTCCGCCGGTTGCACCGGCGCCTCCTGGACCGACTGCGTGACCTCTACCAACACCACCAACGGCACCATCATCAACCCCGTCCGCTCCGGCCGCCTCAACACCAAGCGCGGCGCAAAGATAAAATACGGCCGCGTCGAAGTCACCGCGAAGCTGCCCATGGGCGACTGGCTCTGGCCGTCCATCACGCTGCTCCCGGCTAATAACACCTACGGTGAGTGGCCGAAGAGCGGGGAGATTAGTATCATGCAGTCCCGGGGGAATAACTACACGTATGCGCAGGGGGGCAATAATGTTATGACGAGTTGTTTGCACTTTGGGCCGTCGAGGGAGTGGGATGGGTGGTGGAGGAATAATAAGAAGAGTACGGCGTATCGGGAGACGTTTTCGGATCGGTTTCACAAGTTTGGCGTCGAGGTATGACACTTTTCCTTTCCTCGTGCTGATGTGAACTTGAGGATAGGACAGGGTACTGATATGGGGAACAGTGGACGGAGAAATACATCTTCACCTACATCGACACGCGCCTCCTACAAGTCGCATACCAATCCTTCGACAAGCCCTTTTGGGATTTCGGCCAATTCCCCACCGCGGATCGAAACGGGTAACCCTCTCCTCCCCCCCCATCCCCCCCCCCCCCCCCCCCCCCCCCCCCCCCCCCCCCCCCCCCCCCCCCCCCCCCAAAACCACCCACCACCTTTCCCCCCTCTCTAACTCTTTTCCAGCACCCGCTTCATCAACCCCTGGGAATACGGCACCCACGCGACGCCCTTCGACCAAGACTTCTACCTCACCATCCGCCTCAGCGTCGGCTCTACAAACGGGTGGTTCGAAGACAACCGCTCTGGAAAACCCTGGCTGGACGCGGACACGAATGCGAAGCTGCGATTTTGGCAGGCGCGCCATCAGTGGCTGCCGAGTTGGCAGGAAAAGGGGTGGTTGGAGGTGGAGAGTGTCAAGATGTGGCAGCAGGCTGGGTATGGGGGGTGTAGGGCTGAGAAGGCAAGTCGGTTGGTTGGGTGAATGATTGGAGGATGGGGGAAGGGGGAGGGGGAAGTACGATACATTGGTAGAATGCATATGAACTTGGATTGCACCGTTCGATGATGAGATGAGCTTTGCACAGTGTGTTGCAGCGAGTGTAACGTATACATGTATAAACACGAGTACTAGCCATTCCATTCCATACAAGCATAATTACAAAGTCCAGCCAACCCCATCCGTACCAGACGTATGCCAATGCAAAATTTCTGCCGAAGCAATCCCATCGTCCCTCCACCCTTATCCCTCCCCTAACTCATCAAAAGCCTACACACACTCCCCACATTCAACCCCCTCAAATCCGCATAATGCTGACCAACACCCAGAAAAACAACAGGTATCCCCGTCGCATGCACCATACTCACGAGCGTCCCCACCATATCACCCACGGTATCACACTTGCTTATCACAAACCCATCGAGGCCCCTGCCAGGTCCAAAGCTCTGGTTAAAGTTGCGCGCCTGGGCGACCGAGTCGGAGCCCACGAGGGCCTCGCCGACCATGAGAATCTTATCGGGTTTCGCGAGCTTTGCGAATTTCTCAAGGGACGACATGAGGCGCTGGTCATTGTGCCGGCGGCCCGCGGTGTCGATGAGTACGACGTTGAAGCCTTCCTTTGCCGCGTGGGCGACGGCGTCGGCGGCGATGTTCGCGGCATCTTTGCCGTAGCCCTTTTCAAAGAGGTCGACGTGGCCGGCACCCTCCCTTTTAGACAGCTCCTGTAGGTTGCGCACGTGCACGCGGAGCTGCTCGACGGCGCCGGAGCGGAAGGTGTCTGCCGCGGCGATGAGCACGCGGTGGTGGTTTTGCAGCAGGAAGAAGGCGATTTTGGAGAGGTTTGTGGATTTGCCGACGCCGTTGACGCCGACGATGGAGAGGACGTAGGGGCGGTTTGAGGTGTTTACGGTGGTGATTTCGCGGAGGAGGTCGAGGGAGGAGGTGGGGGTGAGGATCTTGGTGAGAGCTTTTTCCATGGAGGTGCGGATTGTGGATTCGACGGCTAGGGATGTTAGGTCTTTGGGGGGTTTGTGATGGGATGTGGGGGCTTACTGGTGAAGGACGAAGTTTTGAGTCCGACGAGGTCGCGTTTGACGCTCTCGCATAACCGCACGGCGGCTTCGCGTGCGACGTTCTTCTTGAGAAGGTGCTCCTCCATGCCCTTCAGTGGCTTAGCGAGATCCTCATCTGTGAGTGTTTTTCCGCCCACGACATTTCGGAATAATCCTCCTATCGCGCCTAAGCTCGATCCCACTAGACCACCTCCTGAGGCCGCAGGCGTTCCGCTTTGGCTCTTCGCGTTCTGCTCCGCTATAATCTGGTCCATCTCCAAATCGAGATCTTTGAGCACAAACTGGCCTTTGCCTGTTCTGCTGCCCCATGACTCCGGATCGATTGCTTCTAGCGCTTCCGCCTCTGGTGCATCGTCTCTTAGGTCCGATTGCGAATAATCCAAAACCATGGAAGGGTCCTCCTCTTCAGCGCCAAAGTCTCCCCATACCCTATTCTTCTTGGTCGAGGCTTTGCCTTTTCGCTTCACTGAAGCTTCGTCTCCGGAAGATACAGGGGCAGAGTTCAACGCCGCCGCCTTCTTCTTGCCCCTTCTCGAAAGTTTTGCGCCCGGTCCCGCCTTGCCGGTAAGCAGATGGCTCTGTGCAGGTGTGGTCGGTCGCGAGGTGTCTGGCGTGGGAACCGGTGTCGAATCAGCCGATGTATCGTACAAGGGTTTTTGTTGCCTTTGTAACGGGTTTATCTTGGGCACACTTTCGTCTGCGCTTTCGTTGTCGGTACTCGAAGGCGGGGTAAGCTTTGCGCCCGTTGCCGAAGAGCCGCCATCGCTCTGGCCCTCGAGTTCTTGTATTTGGCGCTCAAAGTAGGGCGCAAACTTGTTGCAGTTCACCACACTGCTTTTCTTGTTCTCCAGCTGTTCGCCGTAGAGGCCGACGAAGAGGGCGCGGATGTTGTCCAGGAGTTTGTCTACCCATGTCATGTGCACCAGCGACTGATAGACGGCCTACGCATGCTTTAGTTCCAGGTCCACTGAGCATCCTATAAGCAGTATAGGCTCAATTTAGGCACGTACCACAAATATAAGCCCCAGGTCCTTCACCGTCGTCCACTTCAACGTGTACCCCTCTTTCCGATATGTGGGCTTTGAGCCTGAATCTTCTGTCTGGGGCTGCACACGCTCCTCGATGAAGACATCGCGGATGAGACTGTTGATGATGTGCGGGCCGACGGAGGCATATCTGCGCGACCACAGCACGACGCCGGACGTGGTGAGGATTTCGAACGTGTCCAACATGGTGCAGTTGTCGCAGAGAGTTGCGAGGGGGCTGCGGGCTGAGCTATGACGAACCAAGGGCCTTGGCATTGACAGGTGGGCGCAACATCGGACTGCGGAACTCAGCCAAAATATTGGAGCCTGAACAAAGCGCTGATCGTTCCTATCACTACACCACAGGAACGAATACATCTAGTCGATCGTTGATACCACATCCCTCACCCTCGCGATTGACCTGCCAAAATGTACCAGAACCCGCCGCCCGCACATTCACCGCCGCTCCACCACCCCGTTCCCCAGCACGTGTCGACCGTCCCGCAGCTGCGATCTCCTCCCCCACCCCAGCCGCCCTCGCAATCTCACAGTGGATATGGATACGCGCAGCAACATGGTATGCCCAGCCAGCAGGGCGGCTACAACAACATTCCGCCAGCCTTTGGCGGCTTCATCAACGACCCCACGGCCCAGCTGGGCTTCCAGATGGGCAAGAGCGCCATGAATGCGGGGCAGGAGTACGTCGAGCAGAACGTAGGCAGCATATACCGTCAGCAGTGAAGTGGGAATGCTAATGTATTCACAGTTCGGCCGCTTCATCAGCGTGGGCGCGCTCAAGCACTACTTCAACGTCTCTAACACGTACGTCGTAAACAAGCTGTGGATCGTCCTCTTCCCCTGGCGCCACCGCCCCTGGTCCCGCCAGCAACGCATGACCAACAACACCCAGGATGTCTTCTACCTGCCGCCCCGCGAAGACATCAACTCGCCCGACATGTACATCCCCATGATGGCCCTCGTGACCTACATCCTGCTCTCGACACTTCTTGCAGGTCTGCGCGGCGCCTTCAAGCCCGAGCTGCTCGGCTACACCACCACGCAGGCCATCTCCGTGATGCTCCTCGAGATCCTGATAATAAAGCTCGGCACCTTCCTCCTCAACATCTCGAGCTCGTCGCAGCTGTTAGATCTGGTAGCGTACAGTGGCTACAAGTTCGTGGGCGTGATTATCAGCTTGGTGCTCACTTCACTGTTTGGCCAAATGGGCATCGGCGGGAGTTGGATCTCCTGGGTCGTCTTTGTCTACTGCTTCAACGCCAACGCCTTCTTCTTGCTCCGGAGCCTGCGCTATGTTCTGCTCCCGGAATCGAACCCTCAGGGTGTTGGCGGCAGTGCCGCTGGATACACCAACACACGCAGCCAGAAGAGCGCCCGAACGAATTTTCTTTTTCTGTACAGCTATGGCATTCAATTGGGTTTCATGCTCTGGTTGACCAAGGTCTGAGAGTGACGCATTGTTGCTATCATTTTCTACATCAGAATAGTTACGAAAGAAAGGGGTTTGGGTAACAGCTAGCAGCATGAAAAAACCTAGCCTGGACCAATTCGCGGAAGAAAGAGGTCTGGGCAGAGAGATGTTCAGCATGGGAGGCAATGTACCTGTAGCACACGCATTGCATTGCACTGCTTGGCGTATTGCTACAGAGACCAAGCAGAGGAGGTTGCATTAAGGCCAATGAAAACCATTCTTCATGTTCACAGAAGCATTATTTTTCAAATAGCACTAAAACGCATTATACGAAATCGTTAGCAGCGCCGAACGATTCGTCACCTATGATCTTCATCCCCAAAACTGTGTATATGGGACGGCCGTACAGGGGCAGATCCGGGTGAGAGAGTGGTCGTACAGTTTGTTCCCCTTTGAAGCTGGGACTTCGGGTGAGGCTAGCATTATGTGATATCGAGCTAGTGTGAATCTGTGTGTTCGTAAAAGGAGACCGGATTCTAAATGACCGTTCGAACTTCTGAATTAGCAGTGCAGAAGCCGCGTTGAAAGTCGTACTCGGGCAGCTCACACGACGGAGGAAGTACCGTCGGCCACTCGATAAGAGCATTACTACTGTCTGGACGTTCCTAGTGCCAGGGTGGTAGTGAAAATGATACTTTGGGTGTGGGTAGCGACAACGGATATGCCTATAGAATTTTGTTGGTGATATAACGGGCGGTAGAATGCATGAGGCGTAGTCGGTAAGCATTTGATAATCCAACGTCAAGTACTAACATAGGCTAATAATAGAGCTAAGATCACTACTCTTAGAGGCTTCAGACTCTGGCAAAAATTCTTACCCGTAGGTTTGGCGTTGGACGTAGCTACGCCATGAAGTTACCTCAGTCAACATCCCTCTAGCTGTGCTTCCAAC
Source organism: Bimuria novae-zelandiae CBS 107.79 (assembly GCA_010015655.1). NCBI lineage: Eukaryota > Fungi > Ascomycota > Dothideomycetes > Pleosporales > Didymosphaeriaceae > Bimuria > Bimuria novae-zelandiae. Next base: position 556,542 of record ML976661.1, on the reverse strand, counting down.
CAAACATGGATTTTTTGGGACCCGGCCGGCTTTACCCTTAGAGATGGCACGCAAACACGTGCGCTGTAGTCCACCTTGGCACGGGGTCCACGGGTATAAGTCTGTCACGTGGAATGTAGCATGCGAAACTAACCTTTGAATGGTAAAGTGCCGATCGTCGATCGAAAGATTGAAACCCTGGTAGGGCTGCTACGATATATCTACTCACCATTCGTATCGTCTCCATCACTGACGTTTGAGACTTGAACATCCACATCCTGTCCTCTGGCTTTGCTACGCACCGTGGCACCCTCCTAGCGTATAATGACAGGCTGCGACGCCACCATCCACGCACTAATGACGTATGCGGATCTCGTAGATCAACAATGTTTCCTGCCATCAAAAGCACCAGGACGCCGTTCAAAAGTCCAGCTTTCTTCGTAAAAACAACAACATGTCGAGCCAGCAAAGAAATAACAACTCTTCCAACAACCCAAAACCCATCCCAGACCATGAAATCAAGCAGAATTCATCTGTCTCGGCGAGCATGGCGCTCCAAGCCATGCAGAAAGCATACGAACTGAGGCAGGCAGCTAATGCAGCAGGCGACCCCGATGCACGCGAAGAGATTCTCGCCCAAGCTATCAACAAAGAGATTGAAGCCGAATCATTCGGAAAAGCAGCGAAATATACGCGTTCTGGCACTTTTCAAGGTCTTGCGGCTGGAGCAGGGTTAGGTGTGCAGCCAGGCGTGACGCTAGGCAAAGTGACAGGCGCTATCGTCGGGGGTACCGTGGCTACAGTCACGGGACTACTCGGCGGTGGCATCGGATCTGTGTATGGCGCAATGCATGGCCCTTTTTGGGATCTCGGTCAGATGGCAAGCCAGGGCGTCAGGAGTATTATAGGGGATTTCCCCAACTGGAAGTCGACGCCAGCGCAGAAGAAGGCATTGGAGAAGATGGTCATGCAGTCGAAAGAAACTCAAGCACCAACCGAAGAAGAGCTGGAACAGATGAGGTGCGACGACGGAGGAGCTATGCCCGAGACTTGGGCGCAATCCGCGAGAGACATGACAAGTTGTAAGTACTTTGAGGGAACCAAGTGGTCCTTTCGTGATTCTAGACTTTCAAAAGTTTGCACTTTCCAGGCGGAGCTGCTCACCCGGAACACTTACTTCCTTTTAATTGCTACGCATAAACATAATACTAATCGCCTTTAGGGATGCCATCTATGCCGTCAATGCCGTCGATGCCGTCAATGCCCAGCATGCCCTCTATGCCATCCATGGGTGGACAGAGTAAATCCCAAGACCAGACCTCAAACAACCAGACAGCGAACATGGGTGCACGTAGCCAAATACAGCAAACGAAGTCCGCCCCGCAGCAACAGAACTCGGCCAAACAGACTCAGCAAGCACAGCCAAAGCAACAACAGCCACGTCAAACTACAGCACCGAAGGAAGCACCCAAGCCCAAAGAAGCCCCAAAACCTAGTGCAGATCCTGTGGCCAACCAGGCCCAGAAACACAAACCGCCTTCCAAACCGCAGTCTACAAGCAAGCCAGCCGCTACTAGTAAACCCAAAGAGGTACCATCGCAAAAACCATCGTCCACTAGCTCGAATGCGGAGCGAAAGAAACCGAGGAAGTTGGACAGGTCCACGCCGAGCGCGAAGTCGACGGCGCAGACGACCCCGGAAAAGAAAAGGCCTCGGAAGCTGGAGAGGAAGACCGCTTCGTAATGCTGCATCATATCAGGGTATCCTAAATGCGCGCGAAATGTCTTTTGCGGACAATCGTGTTTGAGCGATGATGAGATGAGTGCCATATCTTGCGTTTTACATTTATTTGTTCACGTCCAGTCTGCAATTGATTGCGTTTGTAATATCTCACACGTGTGTCGAGCGTTTTCGTTTTGCGGCGGAGGGTCTCGGAGATTTATTGTAATTATTATGTTATGTTGCGTTTACTGCTGCGTTCTCACTTTGGGATTCGCGGCACATCAAGCCTGTTCATCAACGTTAATCTTCATGTTTATGAGCTGTTCTATACGCTCTAGTCATGCACTTTTAGTCCGATCAACTCTGTCAAGCCAACACACGTCTTCCTATTCACACATGCTATTGTACAACGCAGAATCAACCACGTTGAGGTAACATAAGCGTGTATGATCACAATCCATGAGTACATATTCTGCCTAATCAAGTAAAGTGCCGCTCACGAAACATAGAGCTGCGCCACCTACACTGCGTATTAGCCAAGTCAGCAGAAAGTTAATGCCCATATCCCACGAAAGCCAACCTCGATGTCGTAGCAAACAACTTTATTCGATCATCCATTATGCTATTCCCCACCCAACGCGTCTCCCACGCGCCTTTAACACGCACTCCTCCAAAACCCCCTGCGCTAGCGCACGCGTCAGGACCTAATCACACCGTCCCGGTACACGTCGCGCACTATCGCAGAAGCACTCCCAACAAACCAAAGACCCCCTTCCCACATCATCTGACTCCGCACAGCACCAACATTCAGAAACGCCAGAAGGAGCAGTCCAACCCGCCCATCGTTTCTCCAAACACTACGATTCGCGCTTTCACTTGGATAACCAGCGAAAACTAAAAGACTGGGAGGCTTCCGGGCCACCGCCACTCTCGGAATACAGACTCACGTTCGGCAAACACCGCGGGAAGAAGCTGGATGAGGTGCCGAGGAAGTGTTTGGTCAAGTATTTGATTCCGCAAAGGCTTGCTGGATTGGGGGCGAATTGTCCGATTGTGGAGGACGCGGTGGAGGATTATATGCGGAGGCATCCGGATGTGAGGAGTGAGGCTGGGCCGAACAAGTCGAAGGAGGGGGAAGGGGAGGGGAAAGGTGGGAAGTAATGCTTAAGGTGCTATCGTCGCGTATACATTCTGGAGGAAAGCTGTGCCGTTCAATGAACATGACTGCCGCGCAAAGGCTTTTTAGAAAGGAGAAGGAGCGCTATTGTTCGTTGGGAGCGCGACAAAGCCCCTTGCCATTCGGTTCAAACGATGTATTGACCGATCAGTACGGTCACGCATCACTATTATCATGGTAGTATCGTGAGGGATTAAAGAACCCGACTTTGATGCGATATGTCTGGATTTCGCCATATTTGCAGAGTTTAGTTTTCAGATCTACGATCTCTCTGATGCCTGCTCAAAAGGCTCGTACCATCATCCCAACAAAATGCGCCTAGACTGCGAAATGTTAGTAGAAGTCGAGCAGAACATTTGGGTAAACTTACAACGAAGGTCCCATCCAATCTTCGGTCCCAGCTTGGGCAGCTCGTCTGCCACGCTCTGCACATCCTTGTCACCTCTGCCCGAAAGGCAGATGACGATGTCTTGGCCCTTCTCCATCGTCTTTGCGAGCTCAAAAGCGCCCCAAATCGCGTGCGCGGTTTCGAGTGCCGGAATGATACCCTCCAGTTGCGAGATCAGACGGAATCCAATGAAGGCCTCAGCATCCGTCGCAGCAATGAACTTGGCACGCTGGCTATCCTTCCAAGAAGCAAGCTCGGGTCCTACACCTGGGTAGTCGAGACCGGCAGAGACTGAATGGGTATCGGTGATCTGGCCGTGTTTGTTCTGGAGGATATAGGTGCGGACACCGTGGAGTACACCCTTGCTGCCACCAGTCAAAGTAGCACTGTGGCGGTCGGTATCTATACCATCACCGCCCGCTTCAACACCCAGAAGCTTAACAGACGGATCTTTGGAGAAGGGGTAGAACATGCCGACAGCATTGCTACCGCCTCCAACACAAGCAACGACTGCATCGGGCAACTTGCCACGCTTCTCCATCATTTGCTCTTTGGTCTCATTTCCGATAATAGACTGGAATGTACGGACAATGGTAGGGAAGGGGTGAGGTCCAATTGCAGAACCGATGAGGTAGTGGGTAGTGTCGAGGTGGACTACCCAAGCCCGCAGAGCCTCATTGACCGCATCGCGAAGAGTCCTCGTTCCAGCTTCGACAGCGATAACCTGCGCACCGAGCAGCTTGATGCGGAAGACGTTCAGAGCTTGACGCCTGACATCCTCGGCACCCATGTAAATGGTGCACTTCAAGCCGAACTTGGCACAGACCGTGGCAGTTGCAACACCGTGCTGGCCGGCTCCAGTCTCCGCGATTATCTCAGTCTTCCCAAGGCGCTTGGCAATAAGGATCTGGCCCAGGGCATTGTTGATCTTATGGCTGCCAGTATGGTTTAAATCTTCTCGCTTTAACCAAATGTTGGCACCGCCTGCATGCTCTGTGAGATGTTCAGCCAAATGCAAATGCCCAGGACGTCCAATATAGTCGTAGTAAGACCGGTATTCGTCCCAAAATTTGGGATCATTAACCGCGTCGTTGAAGCCTCTTTCCAGTTCGGCGAGACAGTCCATGAGCGACTCTGGCACATACTGACCGCCGAACTCGCCAAACCGGGCCGGGAGAACGCCCTCGTCACCGCTATCCTCGCCCGCATTAAGAGCATCCAGCTGATCTGCGAGTCCAGGACCATCAGGAACATCGGCGTCGGTGATCACTTTGTCCACGTGGACGCCGTTGGGCTCCTTGGCCGCATCCATGGTCTCGACAATGCCAACCTCACGCGTGGTGCTAGTCGCACGGGTGCTCTTCCCGCATATCTCATCGCAGTACTTCTCGACAGCCTTCGCACCCTCTCCAGGAGCCGCGTCTGCAAGCACGTTGACGATCTGGCTTCCAATAACAACACCCTCCGAGATCTGCCCAACGCTCAAAAAGTGGTCGCGTGTGCTGACACCGAAGCCGACCGCAGCGGGAACGTTTCCGGAGAATTTGTGGACACGTTCCAGTAGTTGCGGAAGTGCGGCGTTCAGAGTGCCCGTGGCCCCAGTAACACCCATACGGGAGACAACGTAGATGAAGGAATCGGCGATCTTGCAGAGCACGCGCATGCGATGTTCAGAGGTGGCAGGAGCGATCAAAGGAACGTACGATAGCCTGTCTTGATCGTTAGTATTGTGCATGTGTGAAGGCGGTTTCGATTGACTTGCCCATAACTGCGGCAGAAGTTCCTGAAGCGCAAGGCTTCCTCCGGAGGCAGATCCACGATAATGAAGCCATTCGCTCCTGCCTCCTTCGCGTCCTGCAGCATGCGCTCCTCGCCGTAGCTCAGCAGCGGGTTGTAGTATCCCATCAGCAAGACTGGCACCTTGAGGCCACGCTTCCTCGCATCGCGGACCATTTGGAGTACTTCGGTCGTATTGACTCCATTCTTGAGGGCTTGCTACGAGGTCGGTCGTCAGACACGTTCGCGCAAGTACGAGTGACAAATGACTCAACATACCGTGTTGGCCTTTTGGATCGTGGGACCGTCAGCAATGGGGTCCGTGAAGGGCATTCCAAGTTCAATGACATCTGCGCATATTAATCGAGCCGTTCTATCGCAATTGAGGGCAGCCAATGCGTACCGGCGCCACCCGCCTGCATTCCGAGTAATATGTCAGGCGTTTCCTGCGCTGTGGGAAATCCCGCAGTCACATAGGTGACGAGAGCCGACTGCGTCCATGTTTAGAGCCCTAATTGCGTGAAGGGGAGGATTTGTGCGTACCCTGCCCTCCTTCTTGCATTGCGCGAAAGTTTTCTTAATGGCCTCCATGGTGGGGTATGTTCTACTATTGAGATGAATGAACAAAGGACGAGCGAGCGCTCTGAAGAGAATTTGTATGTGCGAGCTCAGGCGGAGAATGAGTCACCTCGCGTGCACGAGAAATTCCGATCAGCAACAAGAGTGGTGAGTCTTCTATCTTGCGGATAATTTATTCAGATGATCGCTAGGAGTCTCGCCCGCGCCGAGTGCGGAAGTGTGATAATGCGCTAAGGCTTTATCAGGGAAGGCGCGACATCCTCGGCCGAATCCCCCTCTGTGACTCTTTCACTCCATCTTTCGCAGGTGAGTTGCTGACGCCAACTCTTCCTGTACTTAGCAAAGATGGAATATTCTTGGTTTAGATCTGCCTTAATAGGTCAGAGGAGCGGAATTGACGACTTCCTCCAATTGGTTAGCACGACAAGAGGCAGGTGGCGAGTCGTTAGTTTTGTCTATGGTATCATATGCAGCCACAGCGTTCGAAAGTTCCAAAGCAGTCAGGTCTCGCAACGAGATTCAAAATCTATAGTACCTACAAAATTATGAGGAAAATCGACAATGGACCCAGAATGCAATGGAAAGAGGGCAGGTTGAAAATCTAGCAAGTAAAAACTAAAACCAGGGGACGGAAAAACAAGCAAACGAGGGAAAATAGCCGCATCAGGGAATAAACAACAAGAAGAGGGAAAACTGAACAAGAGAAGTTGAAACATCCAACAGAACCAACGCAAATCACTTGCCACCGCTCCGTCTCGCCCGCTCGCCCGATCAACGTACGCCAACACAATGGCTATCGACGCCTACGCTCTCCATACTCCCGCTCACGGTCTTCCTCCTCCCGCTTCTTGCATTCTGCTTCCTTGCGCTTGTCATAGTTCCCATCGTGATCGAAATTTCCACTCCTGAGAGGAATTTTAGCATCGTCCCACATCTTCATTCCGTTTGCCTCTTGGTATTGTGGCCTATGGTCGGAAGGTCTAAGCTTGGACTCAATGAGATTCTCAGTGCTATGTGGATCATAATCCGAATAATAATTTCTTCCTCCAAGGTATTCAACGTGGCTTGCGAAAGGCCGCTTTTCCATAGTTTTCATTGCGTGTTCTTCAGCCACTTCAACTTTCTAACCAGGTTTCAAATTCTCCTTTTTGTCGAAGATTATGTTTTTGAAAACGCAACCTTCAATACTATCAAGGCAGCGTTGGCAGGCCTTGCCAGGGGATGGGTGGTGATAATGACCTTGGCCTTATGGGACATTCCACTTGGCGTTCGAGCACCAGGTACTGCTTTTGGGGTCGAACCCTTCCAAGAGTATACTCGTTGTTTGCCAACCCGATGGAATTGGTGGATTATGACTGTCTACATCATACCACGGATCCTCCCAGACACCAGGGAAGCCGATGACTTGGGCCGCGTTTTTGAACTTGTCTGCAAAATTCGGATAAGACCCCCGATGCTCATAGCAGGGGTCGCACATCTTGCCTGAACGGTTTACTTCCTGACAAATATGCCCTGACTGAGGATTCCAGTCGTTGAAAGACCAATAGGCTGACCAGTATAAAGGATCTTGGTTACGCACATATATCTGCCACGTTTTGCTTTCTCCGCCGCGGCCTCTTTATACAGGGTTTCCAAACGTTTAACTGCATACCAAGCGGTATTACGTTTCGTGCCATGGATCTCGTTGGCCGCTTTCTCGAGAAGAGCTATGCTGACGTTCTCGCATACCGCACATACCTTAGTGTCCTCCGAGCGTTTTTGACCACTAAAGCATTTGGATTCCAATACACAAGGTGGATCTTGAGAGCTCCTCGCATATGGTCGGCCATCACTCGCTCGGTACATTCCGCTGCTAGACTGTTGAGGGCTCTGCTGGCCGTACGTGCTCTGCGACGAAGTTTGATACGATTGTGCAGGCGCCGCTGTGTTCGATCCGCCGGGAGTCTGTTGAGGGCTCTGCTGACCGTACACGCTCTGTGACGAAGCCTGGTAGGCTGGGTATAATCCGCTAGGGCTCTGTTGGTACCCACCATATCCTCCTTGACCCGATGCATATGATGGATACTGATAAAGCTGATCATCCTCAGCTAGGTACCATCCACGCTGGATTTGTTGCCCACCTCCCCCTCCTGAATAAGGATAACTCATCAGTGCTGTGCTCTTAAATTTTTCAACTCCTTAAACAAATAAGCTGGTTCTGAAAGCCGGTCTAGAATGTTCTTGTGTTCAGCTGATGAGTTTACGAAGACGAAAAGAAGAGCTCTAATAACCATCTATCAACAAAGGGTAACAAACAAGGCGGAGCATCGAGGCAAGATTCTATATCGATATACAAAGAGTCGAACAATGCCTTTGTAAGTACGTCTTGTACTCAGTGCTCACTACTGTCAGAGAATAACAACTCCTCGACCGCCCTGAAACTACCGCTAAGTTTCGAAGTCATTGAGAGCTCATTCAACGAAGTGGCGGAGCTTATCACTTGGGCAGTACTATCACAATAAATCTTTGACTCCTATGATGATGGCTTTCAATTTGACGGTCAGGTCTAAGTGGTTTCATTGTGAGTTCTTTCTTCGGTCGTGTTTCACGTTGTCAGTCCAGTCAATTTGCTGACTCTCCACAAGCCAATCCCCCTTGAAATTTGAGTCACGCATATCACAAGCATTGATTTTTACATTCAAGCTGCCAGGTTCTGTCGAATGGGCACCGTCACACAGCAACGCCATCGCTTTTTTCCACCCCACTACAAATACCATGCTCATAAAACTTACGACGCAATCATCCTCTATCCTAAGTTAGCGCTAAAATCCCTAGTATCTTGTCAGCGATACATATCGTTCACTATCATTATAGTTGGGCATCATAAAGGCCTTGTCTTATCTCCTGCACGGATCCTACGGTACCCGATCTCCAATATATGTTGTGGTCTCATTCTTGGGTTCAGCCAACTTCACGAGATATGTTTCCAGTCGTAACGGTCATGCCGAGCCAAATCATGATCAGCACCAGGTGACACGAGCAGAAGATCGCAAACTTTGGCCGTGTCATATCTTCTCGAGGCAAATAAAATTTTGTACAAGTGCTCAGGCACAGTTTCGCTTACTCTGCCTGCCAACCGAGGGTGTGAACGCCATATTAATATGAGTATTCCACGACCTGCTCAATACCGATACCACCTTGGATGACTCCCAGATTGAGGACTCATTAAGGGTTCAGCTACCAACCAATATCCAGTCATGGCGAGATGTGGGCCGTGTGAGAAGATTAGACAAGAATCTCGCAGTGCACGCAAGATCCCAGAGAAAGAAACTCACAGATGTTAAAGCTATCCCACAGTTTAATGTCGCGGAATTTAGAGAGGCGACGGAGTTCTTGCTCTGGCTCATGGGCGGGGGAAGCACCTCGTTCCGATGTTTCTCGGCCACAGTCTTTACCGTTGCATCCTCTCTGCAACACGTCGGCATCTTGTTACAGACCGTTCGTACGAAACTGAGCCAGTGGTGTTTTATGCTGGCGAAAACTCCCCCTTCGAATACATCAACGGCAAATGTTACCCAGCTGCTAGCGAAGATCCGTTCCAACTCACTCGAGGCATTGGAAATCGTGCTCAAATTATATCTTATCCGTTCGAAAAACCCGAGTATATGATCGACACCATTCCAGTGAAGCGAGACATCACAAACCGAATGAGAAAGATGTGGGAACTTGGCGTTCAAGCTGCAGATGAAGCTTGCGTCGTTGCAAGCGCCCAGGGACCCTTCGAATCGTCAAGCAAAGTTTACTACAGGGTTGAAGAGAATTACAGTATTGGAAAAGTGGTGCATCGCTGCATCGCTGCAAGTTTGATGCACACATCATGCTTCTGGCCGATCATGCATTCCCAATCGCTACCGAAGGTGTACTCATAGGTCTCGAATCACTGGTACAAGGTCATGACACTCATCGCCTCCAGTAACGTCATCAACATACCGAGTTAGTGTTTCTGTCTAGGACCGAAGCATTGCTACCCAGCAAGAGCCCAGAAAACATGAACCTGTGGGTCCAGTACCAAGCCTTCGTCTTCGGCTATTACTACCAGCTGTTCAAGCCTTTACTCTCTACGGAAGGTATCAGCGAAGACACTTTCTTTCGCGGAGTCTGGGGTTATGGAAGCACTACCGCTCTGACGGAGTTAACGAACCTTGCGCATACATTCCGTCGAGAGCTCCAAGTCAGCAGAAGCCATCTACTTCACGTTCTCCTCATGATGTACGGAGGTCGAACTCAGAGGTATCTGCCAAAGACTTCACACACTGGTCTGCTGGGCCTATTGGGTACGGTCTCGATCATCGCAATGCCCTTGTACAAAGTTACGGACATTCCCGAAGAGATAGCCAAATTTGCGCTTGTGGATCTACCAATCATCGATTTAGCCTCAGACATCAATGGAGAGCTGTACGCCGGCAAAGGTAGCGATATAGAATTTGATCCTCCGCCAGTCGCACCTGCAGATATCACACCGAGTGGCCCTAGAGGCAAATGGTCAGTCCACGCTAAGATGGGAGTTCTATTTGGGGAAAGTAACACAGGCGTTGTCATGACTGCTCGATGCAACGGAAGATTGGTTGGATACTTTAGTCCTCTTGCAGCAGATTTCATACTTTTGAGTGAATCTTATCAAAAGAGAAGGCACATAGATGAGCCTGGATACACTGATACTGCTAAAGTGACACGCTTCGAGATCAGGGACGAGCATTGGAAGCGAGGGCGACCATTACGAGGCATGCCCGTGGAGAATGCAACGAACGCAATCGGCGTTGTGCACTCAAAAGGGAATGCTGTGTTGAGATATGTTGCAGCAGGCATATACGCAAGTGCATACGAAGAAGTAGCGATTGCGACGGACGACATTAGTTCCGCCATTGGGCGAGTAGACAGACAAGGAGGTGGTATAATAGTCGCATGATATTTGTTTCAATAAAATGGATAGGAAGCCCGTGTCTGAGATTCTGCGCAGAGCGAGTAGTGACGCAGGAAATAGTATACTCCAGAGCGTAAGGAAGAAGCCGTCGTCGCTCAGCCGGGTGGCTTCCGAATATCCGTAAGCTTGACCATCAACGGACTTTTCTCCCAAGTATTGTACGCCCTCAACCCCTTAAACTCACCCTCCGGGTTCCACAAAGGCGCCCCGTCCGCAAATTCGAGGTCGAAGTTCCACAACAACGCACTGAGAATCAGCCTCAGCTCCACATACGTAAGGTTCCTCCCGATGCACCCGCGAGGCCCGAGTGAAAATGGCTGCGCCGCCTTCTTGATGTCGCTTCCGTAGCGCTCCTTACTATCTGGAGTGTCTAGGAAGCGCTCCGGGATAAACGAATCCGGGTCTGCGAAGTTGTTCGCCGAGTGCGCCGCTGCCCATGAGGCTACGCATACAGACGTGTTCTCGGGGACCATGTGGCCGTCGATGAGGGAGCCACCTTTGGGCACTGTGCGTAGGAGGCCGATGGGAACGGGTGGGAAGATGCGTAGACCTTCTTCGATGCAGGCGTTCATGTATGGTAGGTTACCCAGGACGTCCATGTTGAGGTCAGCTTCGGTCTTGACGGCCGCGCGGAGCTCGTCCTTGATGCGTTTGTATTTGTCTGGGTCACGCAGGAGATAGTTTGTTAGACCGCAAAGCTCGGTGGCGGTGGTTTCGCTGCCGGCGACACTGCGCTTTGTTAGTGATCTTGGATTCCGCGAAGGTACGGGAGAAGTTTACATAAACAGTGCTGCATTCATGATGACTTCGTTGTCGGAGACCTCGTTCTTCTTCTCACGTTGCTTGAGGATGTACCAGATGAAGTCTCGGTGATCCGTCTTAGTAGCCATTCGACGATTTGTCTTTTCAGTAGAATTGCGGAGGTGCGTGGAGCGGCGCTCACGAATGATAGACGGGATGCACCACATCATGAAGCGCTGCCCAAGGCTTCCTGGCGATGCAAATCTTCGGGTAGCTTGCTCCAAAGCGCCCGCCTTGATTGACTCGTAGATGAGAACGACCCAATTCGCCGACTCAGAACCCTCGCCTGCGAAATGTCGTTAGAAGTGACTGCTAGCGATGGCATCACCTGGGCATTAATGAGAACTTACCTTCCTGCAAGCACCCAAACGGCTCACCAAAACTAAGATCACCGATGATGTCGAAAGTGCAAAAGTTGAACCATGACACCATATTCGCGTGTTCACCTTTATGCGCCATCTCCCTCAACCTCTTGACAAAGAGATCCACGTAACCCTTCAGAATTGGTTCTTGTTCGAACAACGCCTGCTTACTGAACGCATGCGCAAGAGCCCTACGCTGCCTCGCATGGTGGATGTCTGGTGCCATGGTCAAATTCGTCGCTCCCGGAATCGCCTCGACAGCGCCGACATGGATTGGGTCCTTGTCCATGTTGGCCATCCCCACGCGGTGCCCATAAATGTCTTCCCAAGCTTTTGCCGTGTTGAAGGATAGTTCATTGGGCATGACGCGCACCACCGGGCCATATTTATCATGGAGCACCTTGTAGTCGAACGATATACGCCCGCGAAGGAGAGATATGATAGAGGGGATTGGAGATATGCGCCATAATAATGGTCCGGGGTATTTCGCGAGCGGATGGAGCGTTATGCGGTATAATGCTACAGCGACGAAATACACGACGAGCTAAGATTTGATCAACAAAGTAAACTGATAACTAGGCGAGAAACTCACAGCAACGGGCGCCCAAATGACGAATTGCTTGACGCGCTCTCCGTCCACCAGACCCATCTTGAAAGACAGCGAGCGTACTGCCCTAGTGTCTTGACTCTACACAGAACCAGCACAAATGACGGATGACACAACAGTTGCGGTATGTGTGAAAAGCAAACCAATCAGCGAAATGGTGAACAAGAGACAATTTCTGAGTTCTGAGCGTGATCTGAGGACGGAAGCCACAAGGCATCCGAATTATATCCCTCCTGAGTGGTCATAGGGACCCTCCGCCGCTAACGCCCCACTACACTGACGGAATATCGGCATCCTCGCTTAGTTGCGAGCGAGACTGTCCACGGCATGTTCTCGCCAAAAGTTACCCGACTGTAGGTGTGCAGACCACAGACGAAAATCTTGTGAAGTGGCACAATGGACGGCTAGAGTATTCCATGAGCTGTACCGATCCTGGTAAGGAGGCTTGAGAGCGAGAAGAACATATTTATTGTGTGTTAGATCCTTGAACAGCGGTTTGATGCTCAAGCCACGTTGATTCGGATGCAGCTGAGTTGGAGATCCGGATGCTAGTCTGAAGTAGCGTCCGTATACCCCGCACTTCGTCCCAGGAAACCCCACTGTTAGTTGCAGTGACCTAGGCATCTGGGCAATCTTGCATGCGAATTATTCATGGCTCGGATGAATTCATGGATGCTCGACTCAGAGCCTCGTACGAGTTGCGCCCGAAAGCATATTCAGTTCCCAGAGCTTTTAAGCTTTTCTCTTATTGCCTTTATCGACCTAAATAGATTGTGCGATATACAGTAACTAAGGAACGCAACAAAGGGTACGCTAGAACAATGCATAAGAATAGGGTGGGGATGTGTTGTGGAAGGAGCTGGACGGACGATGACCGCAGCGTTTCCTAGATTGTCACACGAAAACGATTCAGTACAGCATCATATATTCAGTAATGAATTCCATCAGAACCGGAACATCATCCAGACCACCGATATGCAGTTGTATTACATGTTTTAATGTTGCAGAATGTGTGTGCAATTGACTATGATGGAACTTTAGACTACCCTAAACAGACTCCCTGGAATATCTTGCAGCAAAGCGAGGTACACCTCTAGCCATGACCGAAACCGCCCTACGTAATAACCTTCGCCTTCCTCATCCGATCAAACGCAATCTTCCACGTCTTCGGCGTCTTAATCTCTTCCGTATACCCTACCTTACGCGAAGCCTCCATGCTCATCTGGCGGTCGAAGTCGAACATTGTCATAATATAATACTGTCAAAATACTGTCAAAATCCCCAAACATCATTATGCCGTAGCTAATGTGACTTACCTGAAACCCTGGGTGTGTGATATCGCTATCCACCGAGCCCTTCTTAAGCCCATGCTTCCGCTCCAGCTCATCCCACTCCTTCCTGTGCGCCGCGATATACACCCCGGGCTGCGGTGCGTTTTCCTCCGGCCCAGTCCCCTTGAGCCTAAAATATTCGCAGATAACCGGCCACTTGCCCTTCCAGTTATCCTCCTGGCCACCGACGTTGAAGCTTTGCGACGCAGTCTTTTCAGGATGTAGCGAGGCATATATAGAAAAGTGCGCGACCATGTCTTGCGGTGACTCGTTGTACCGATTCACCCAGGACTTTTCCGTTCCAGGGAACGGCACTTTCGCGCCTTCACCTTCGACGGCGCGGTACAGAGAGAGATATAGAGCGAGCGTTTGCGCGAGACAGTACGCATTGTTGTTGGGCACGAAGCCGATGATGTTGTCGGGGCGGACTTCGCACCAGTTCCAGTTTTTACCTTTGGATATGCGCTTGAGGCAGTCGATTTGGTTGTAGTAGAAGAGTTCAGAGAGCGCGGGCTCGGGGATTGGAGGGAGCGTTTCTCGTAGGGGTAGGTCGTTGGTGAAGGGGAATTTATCGAGCATTTGGCAGCCGTAGATTTTTGTGCCGGAAGGGAGCACGACGAAGGACAGCTTTGAGGAGAGGCTTTCTATGGCAGTTACGGCACGTTCGAGCATCGCTTCGTTGGTTTTGCACTCCTCGGCGTTGTCATCGATTTGTTTGTAGGCTGCGAGATGTTAGCGTAGTTGCACCGCAGAAGGCCTTCATAGAGATGCACTAACAATAGAAATAGACCTGTGTTACGGTATCTACATCTGCAACCTTTCCCTTGATGGTCTTCTCGAGCTCGTCTTGACTGCCTTTCAACAAGTCGATTCCAGACACAATTTGCAGTCTTGGATCATCTGGCCAAAGAGCCATCTCGCGCGTCAAAGGCCTGTTGACAAGCGCAGATACCTTCGTGAAGGCATCTTTAGAGGGATAATCATTAAGAATGGAGTTGACGATTGCCCACCCAGAGATGCCAGACGCGCCGTAAATAAGCGCGTGATTTCCCATCTCGGAACAAATTCTGGAAGCACAAATTTAGGTCGACTCGATTATATTTTTCTCGATCACGTCTGCTCAATTCTTCCTCGTCGCTGACGCCAGCGCGAGAGGAAGGATCCTGGAATTAATATTCCGCCGCCAGTCTCTCCGCCCCGCGGTTCACAGCGCTTTGCAGGGTCTCCAGCCCTCTTTATGGTATAGCGTACCGACATCAGGCCCTCTGGCACCCGTGGGTCTCCTAGTAAGCCCGGATTGCGGAGAACATTCTCCTAACGCGATCATGACAGTGACCCACATGCGTTCGCGGGGTACCTGACTCGCTGAATATGGTACTTCCTGTCGGAGTGGGCTTCCGAAGAAGGTTCACCTCGTTCCTGTATTTCCGGGCCTGTTAGAAATCTAATATCATTTTCTAGGCTGTACGTTCATTTGATAGCAAGCTGTACTACGTGCGGGAGGAAGTGCAGCTACCAGAATGACGTCAGATCCAACCGATAACCCATACGAATCCGAATACCCAGCGAACATCAACATCGATAGTAGCATCAAGGAGCTCATTGCACATTACTACAAGCAATTTGATACCCAAGGAAAGCACGTGGAGTATTCGGACTGCTGGGTTGATGATGGCGTCTTGGTCGCGTCCAACGGCGCAGAGTTCCGTGGCAGAGAAGGTACATTAACCTACCTACTACCTGCCTGCCCTCTTGCTGAGACTCATAGCGATACAAAACTTGCACTTACGTATGTGGAATGATGTGCCGAGAAGGCTACACCGACCGGAAAAGATCTTCCCTTTTAGGAATAATGCAGACGAACTGGTGATTATCGGCACTGTGGAGTACTGGCCGGAAGCCGGCTCGTATAAGAAGCAATCAATTCATGGCTGCGCATGCAAAGTATCAGAAAAACGATGCAGGGGGGGGGGGGGGGGGGGGGAAATTACTGAAGCTTCAGGTGTTGCTTGCTCAGTAAAGACCTGGCGAATGTGCGACTAAGATCGCAACCATATTGTATCGCGGTAACTCAAGCACTTTCCGCCTTCTCCATCGCTTCAACCGCATCCCTCGCAATCTTCCTCGTCTCTTCACTGACCAGTGAAGCGTCGCCTTCCTCCCCCGCAACGTCCCCAAACCTCTTCTTCCAAAACGCCCACCTCTCCTTGCTGAACACCGGACCCCCAGTCCACAAGTCCCCGCCCTTAGCAGGATTCCCTTCATTCCTATTCTTCGGCGTTAAATCCTCTTCCCTCTCATACAACTTGCTCCCAAGCGCAAACACCCACACCGCAGCCGCCGGCACATGAATGTCGTACCACCCCGGCAGCCGCCCCGGCGCCTTCTCCAGCGCTTCCCTCATCGCCCAGATAGTGTAGAGGTAGAACTCGAACACACCCGACTCTGTCAGACGCGCAAGGAAGTAATTCAAATTCGCCCACGCATGGAAATCCTGCTTGAAGAGGCCAGTGTCGTGACGAGGGATGTCGTTGTACGCTTCGCGGGCTTGCATACCCAGCCCGGATAGCGTCTTGTACGTCGAACCTCCAGAAGGATCCGGGTGCTCCTGTATCGCTTTCACCAAATCGACAAGCTTCGCATGTTGTTCGGCGTCCCGGAACGGTATCCTCTTTGAAGAATGGAGAAGGGAGTTCCAAATATACCCCAGCGAGATGTCATCGGTTTTGCCCTCTTTGATGGCTTCGTCAATCGGTTTTGCTATTTTTGCGACAGTGGTCTGGAGATCTGCGGAGCCGTTGAGGTAGTTTTGAATAGCGGGATAGATATCGCTGTTCTGGTTGGGACGGAACCAGCCGCGGATCTCGGCGATGCGGTCGATCTGTGTAGGTTCGTCTTTGGTTTCTGAGAGCGCTTGCTCAATTTTCTCCCTGAAGTTTATCATGTTGACCACGTATTCTTTACTGAGCTGACTGTTCATTGCGTTCCCTTACTGCGTCAACACTCCTGGAAGGACACCCAGGCGTGGTTCTTATTATTGAAATTCTGTACTGAGCGACAACGAAGGGAGGTGGTTTATGATACTGAAAGTGGGGTGACGCAGTGTGGCTGTGCTTCGGCACACGAGTTTACTTGAGCACATGTTACTGGATCGCAGGGAGTGGGTCTCACTTTCCTCTTTCGAGAAGGTGTGAATGTGTGATTCTGTCGAACTACGATGCGAAGCTGCACAGCAAGCAAAAACCAAAAGCTGAACTGTCTATTAGACACACTACTGCATAGAATGCAGGCATTAGCTCTCATGATATATGAATCATTGCTACCTACCACTCGATAGGCCTCTCATTCTGCCAGAACTCCCCTGTTGCCCCCTTGATGTCCGACAGCGCAAGCATTACTGGCGTTTGTGCCCCTTCATCAGGCGTCTTCGTTCCCTTACCCTTGGTCATATCGGTATTTACCCATCCTGGGCAGAGGGCGTTAATTGAGATCTGGCTCCCCTTCTCTTTCTCCGCTCGAGCAAGTGCCTTTGTAGCGCCAATAAGCCCAGCCTTCGAGACGGCATATGCAGCACTTGGAAAGCCGGCCTCCTTCTCTTTCCCAGCTTCTACAGCTGATTGGAAGTCCTGCATGATGGCGGTAATGTCGCGCTCAGTTTTGGCGGAGAGGAATCGCTGGCGAACCTCGTCGGAGTACTTGTTGAGATGGCCAGACACACTGGCCACATTTATGAGGCGGCCTGTTGGTTTCAAAAGCGGTAGGAATGTATGGCATGCCTCCATGGTGTTGTAGTAGTTGCAGCCCAAGGTAGTCTTGACAACGTTGGCATCTACATAAGTCAATCACCTGATAGATCAGAGTTTTTGGTGCTACGACTGACCAAAACCGTTCAGCGCAATGCCCGCATTGTTGATGACAAAGTCGATGCCATCACCATGGGTTTGCTTGAGGTACTCTGCAAAAGTCTGCACGCTCTTGAGATCGGTGATATCTAGCTGATGGTACTTGATTTCAGACTCGCCCCCGTCACTCTTAAGCGCCTTGGCCTGTTTAAGTTGAGAATCCTCGTTCAGGTTCTTCAAAGCGGTCTCGCCCCGGCCCTGGTCGCGAGCAGTGAGATAGATCAAGAAAGGACCATTGTGTAGATGAGATTTGGGATATTGCAGCGCCAATTGTCGCACTGATCCATGTTAGCGGAAGATGATATGGCCGCACGAGGGTTACATACCAATTGCGAGTCCAATTCCCTGACAAGTATTAGTCAAATACGTCATACTCTTCTCGCGGGACTGCACGTACCTTGTTGGCGCCTGTCACGACTCCTACGCGACCGTATGCCATAGCGAAATATGTTTGTGAAGGTTAGAGTATCCATCGTTGGTGTGGATTCATGAACAAGCAGTCCCACTCTTGTTGATGACTGATATAATGAACGTCATCGTCCATGCTTCCGTTACCGGAACTGAACGTTAAAAAGCACGCCGAGCCGAGGCCCACGGGTCCACCTTCCTCAATTGTGCACCCGCTGCTTCACTCGAGTGACACCGAACAACACCAACCAACACCTTGGATTTGTGAATCGTTGCGTGTGCGATAATTATGGTGCTTTCAAATGGCGCGAATGCCGTGCTTTGGAGAAGCTTGCAAAGACCAAATAGTCACTCGAACAACACCTCCGAACCATAGCCCCGTGTAAAATTCTCTAAACCCACCGTTCCTACTGAGTCGACTGTAGGCCCCCAATTACTCATCATCTCTTCTTGATCAGCTCTCCGACAACAAACGGAATCACGCCCTTCGGATCCTCACACTGCAGCTGGATCTTGTCCCATTCTCCCGCTTCTCGCAAGAATTCAGCCGTATGCCTTTGCAGTTCGCATCCGCCTAGGAAGAATGACCAACCTGCCACTGAGTAAAGGAACTGCATTGCGCTTCCTACGATACTTCCCTCAGTCCGCCACGGATTGGCGAAGTGCCCACGGACCACCACTCTGCCCCCCGGCTTCAGCAATGAGTACAGTCCTTGGATCGTCTCCTTCGGATGCGGTACTCCACACAGGACTCTTAGGCAGCATATCTCGTCAAACACTCCATTCTCGGCCGCTCCTGCCGTCCCGTTCGTGCCTAAGATGCCACTCTTATGCAAAGCAGGAATGAGGCTTTCTGGCTCGCCGCTGTAGAGCAATGCGTGGTACTGTCTCCAAAGCCCGCCTTTCGCGCATTCTTCAGCAGTCCTGCGTGCAGATCCGCAGCAGGTTCAGCATCGTAAATCGCAGTGATGCCTTCAGGATTGAATCATTTTAGAAGCTCACCGGAGCCCGGTCCATATCGAGACCACCCCGCGGCATCGGATGACCAGGTCATCGAGGGGACCTGGCATGTCCTGGGACATTTCAGTGCCGTTGTACGTCTACAGGCGGGCGAAGGTTTTGTAACGGACTTGGGTGAGGTTGAGGAGCTTTCTGGGTTCACGTTTGATGAAGTTGATCTCCAGGATCGTCGCGGTGAAATCTGTCGTAGTGTTATCTCAGTTAGTTTTGTATAGGGCTTGTTGTTTAGCAGAACGTACGATACATGCCCAATCCGAGCAGGAATGACGGTCCCAACAGACTTGGAAATGGCACCACCCTCATGATCCATGGCGGCGGAGGCATTTCGACTTTCGAGACTCCTTCGTGAAGGATTGCAGGTGTAGTTGTCGTAGTCTAAATTGAGACGTGTCTACATCGGTACACAAAGAATGGAAAAGTAAATGAACGGATATGCGAAGCTAAAATGTAGTAGACATTTGGTAGCAACCGTCCATCTCGTTCCCGGCTCTTTGCTTTATGTATCCGGATAACATTTCAGCTAGTAGAAGCTTTCAGCTCGAAGACTATCAAGCATTAAGTCATCGTATCCAGGCGGCCTTCGTAGACGCGTTCAGCCACAGGGGGTGCAACAGTAAAGTGAAAGCGGGGTAACTTCAGCTCGAACGTGAAGCACGAAGCAGGTACATGCGAGGTGGTCATAGCTTGCCTCAGTCAGAAGAACGTCAGCTAGCACGCTACTAATTGATGCTGCTGGGCTCAGCAGAAAACGACCTCTACAGATACGACCTCTACAGATACGACCTCTACAGATACGACCTCTACAGATAAGGTCACAGCAGATCCTGTGAATATAAAAACGTGTTGTACTGCTTTAGAATTGTATCTGCAATACAATGGCAGAGCAGAGGAATCGATATGCGCTAATCACCGGGTATGTCTCTCAACCCAACACCACACCAGACGGAAACGGGAAACGGCCACGCCTGAACGTCAGCTCACAAGCCACAGCTGCACACCGGGAGGCATAGGCCACTACCTCGCGCTCGAATTTGCCGCCCAAGGTCCGTCTACACCATCTTCCAATCCCACATCCCCCTCGACTCATCCTCCAACCCAGGTTTCCACGTCCTCGCGACCGTCCGCAACCCCTCTAAATACACGCCGCCCCACGAAAACATCGCCTACCTCCCCCTCGAGCTCCCACACGATGCCTCCATATCCGCCCTCCGCGACCGCGTCGCCGAGATTACCAACGGCACGCTCGACGTCCTCTACAACAACGCCGGCCGCAACTACACCGTGCCCGCGACCGACATCTCCATGGTCGAGGTCCAAGAGACCTTCGACACCAACGTCTTCGCCGTCATGAAGCTCTGCCAGACCTTCGCCCCGATGCTGATCGCCGCAAAGGGCACCATCGTGCAAACAGGCAGCCTGGCCGGCGTCATGCCCTACGTCTTCGCTTCCGTGTACGCAGCTTCCAAGGCCGCGCTGCATGCGTACTCGGATACCCTGCGCGTGGAACTCGCGCCGCTCGGCGTGCGCGTCATCACCATCGTGACCGGCGGCGTGAAAAGCAATATCGCGAGGACGCATCGCGAGTTACCGGAAGGCAGCTATTATGTCCCGATCGCAGACCAGTATGAGAAGCGCTTGACGCTGAGCCAGCAGATGGGCATGGATACGAGGCAGTATGCAAGGAGTTGCGTGAGGCATGTGTTGGGTGGGGAGAGCTGGCTGGGACTGGTCACGAAGAGGTGGGTGTGGGAGGGGAAGATGAGTTGGTTGGTTTGGTTTGGCTGGAGCTACCTCCCTAGGGGCATCATGGATTGGTATTTTTCGACGAAGTTTAAGTTGGGGAAGTTGAGGGGGACGGCGGGGGAGGATAAGAAGAGGGTTTGAGCGAGGGGAGGGGGATGGTGATGTGGGTGTAGGATATCAGGATTGCCGAATGGCAAGGCTTTTATAGATTATGTGGAACGAGCACATAAGATCTAGTTTAGGTTGAGTGCTACCGAATTTGAGAAATAGAGGCTTTGATACGTGACATTATTGTAAGAAATCCTGTATTGTAGCTGACATGTAGAAATGTATCGCGGCGAACCTCAATCAGCTTTGCGGTGGGTGATCTCGAACTCGATTCATCATCCCGAATACACATGATATTGAAAACATATCGATCTTGAACAGCTACTTGTGAGGGGCGTGGCTGTACTCAGCTCAGTTCGATATGCTCGCCTGCTACGTCGTTTGCAGATTCGGCAGGCTCAACTTTATGTCCAAGCGACGTATTTCCGTGACGCAAAATGCATTCTCGTACAAATACCCCTCGCAGCACATATATAGGGGCAGACATAGTTCCTAGCTCTTTTGCTTGCATCCATTTTCTAATAAGCGTAGGACGGCGAGCGGAGAAGCAGATGCACACAATGGGCCCTGCATCGAACCAAACCTGCCAACCGATGCACCAGAGCTACTCGCCCAAGCAACGCCTCAGATACGCAAGTCCACAACCTCCAAATTCCCATGCCACCCTCTTAAACCCCGTTCTCCAGTGAAGCCCACCCCGTGCCTACCCCTTCTGCCAGCCTCCCAAACGTTCTTTCCTCACCTCATGGTCACCCACCCAAGCAACCCTCTCACTTCTAAGCGGTTATAAAGCCTTGTAGGCAGCCTTACCCCATCAAAGCATACAAGGCCTTCCCGGTCTCATGGCACAGTGGTACTCGTCCTAGGCAAGACATGTAAACTGCCCACCCAACTAGTAAGTACCATATCCCCTCTGCCCTTCCCCTGTACACACGGCGCGGCGACTCGACGACGACATATAAATTCCGGATTCTACAATTAGGAAGTACTTCCCCTCACCAGCGTCGTTTTTGGCGGGGTGTGCGGAGGTTCAAGTCCGGCTTTGGGCGGTGGAGGGGCCAGCTTGTTTTTGTGGTTTTTTTTGGGGAGGGCAGGTGCTATGGGACCGACGGTGGCGGCCACACAGCTTGGGAGGGATGGATAGGGGCCTGCACGATGGAGAAGAGGTGTAGACCATCATAATGGAGGGCCAGGCTATGTTTATATGTGCTGTAGCCATGCTTGTGACGTGATGGCGCGGTTGGGTTGCGGGTCCGCAGCAAGGGCGGCGCTCTGGGTTGACCACTAGCTATACGCTCCTCGCCCATCTTTTTTTGGGTATTGACAATGGACCTCATGTGTGTCCCCAGGGCTCGTCTTATTGCGTTGGCAATGCGGAATGGGCCGCCGGTCTGATGTCAGGGCTTCCAGAGGGGTTGACTGTCCGCCGCACGCTCTTAAACCTCTGAGGCGCCAGCATTGGGCCGCGAGCTGTTTTATACCCTATTTTGCCCAAGAATGGCACTTGAGGAAACATATAGGCCATTCCGCTGCACGCGTAGTAGGTCGTGGGCTTGGGGCTTGAGGCAGGGGCTTGAGGGGCCGCCTGCCGTGCACGCTCTTCGCCTCCCACACCCTCCTCACAGATACCCGCAACAGACTTCGCCGGCCAGAGCCTCGAACCCGTAGATTGTACCGATATGTCATACAACAGCAGACGATCTTAGGTCGTTTTCTGCGCTCTTCCGGCTGACCGCAGACCGAGGGTTATCTTTCACAACCGCCTCCGGTGGCGGCGGCGTCCCCTCCACCGTTTTGCGCGCCCTTTCATGGTCCGCACAGAATATTCGAAGCTACAAGGGGCATATTAGGGTCTCGCACTGCTAGCGCCGAGCTGCTCCCATGTGTTGCGACCATTCGGTGTTGAGACATGGGCGTCTTAGCTCCGCGACGTCGACATGCTCACGATACAATCACCCTGGCAGCCCATCATGAGAGCCACGGGCTATGCGAGAACGCGCGCGCGCTCAGATTATATCCTGTCAACCTTTATATACTGGCCGCGGTGGAGTCTCCGGGGTCCGCCACAGCACGACAAGGGTGAACTTAAGGCAGCTCCTGATGGCATACTCGCGCCCGCACCAAGCGTTCACTGTCTTTCTTGAACAGCTCCTTGCATACAGCTGATGATACAGCACGCAACCGAGCACATACCCCTGGGTCTGCAGCAGCTCGACGAGGGTAGACTTGAACAGCATCCAGAGGCATGCACGCCCGCTCCGAGCATCCACTGTCTTCCTTGGACAATCTCTTATGTACCGCTAACGACACAGCATATAACAGAGCATATGTCCCTTCCGTTACCCCGACCCGAATCGACGGCAGGAGGTACACACCCTTGCACGCAGTTTCACACGCCGAACAACGCGACGAACGGACCCGTCCCCTGTCATCGACAGTGATCACGCTACCACAAGCAGGAATACATGCGGAGAACGTCGGCAGAGCTCCAACACGATCAAATCTGGTCATGGTGCGAAGCGCAGTCTGCCATGAAGCGACACCGTTCGTCCCTACACCGAAGACGTGGCGGGAGAACCGCGGAATTGGAACTCGGCAGGAACAGAGGCACAACCGCAGATACTGGCGCCTGAGCAAGGGC
Source organism: Bimuria novae-zelandiae CBS 107.79 (assembly GCA_010015655.1). Lineage (NCBI taxonomy): Eukaryota > Fungi > Ascomycota > Dothideomycetes > Pleosporales > Didymosphaeriaceae > Bimuria > Bimuria novae-zelandiae. Next base: position 533,038 of record ML976661.1, on the reverse strand, counting down.
ATGACAGACCGAACGATTTGGAAGACAACGACGTTCAGCGAAGCCCAACCTGGGCAGTGCAACATGAGGTCGACGTCGGCATGTACACGCTACACTGCCTCAGCTAGCTCGGGAAGGGTCGACAGCTCGCGAGTCCGATGTGCATCAACCGCTGTCTCGTTTCGGTGACACACTCCACTCGAGCGGGAAATACATCAGCGTCAACGGCGCTCGCAATCAAGACATCCCTCTACGCGCCGATCGCATGAAGAGGCTCCGCGATCCCACCGGCAGTCCACTCGAAAAGACAAGGCTTTGGGTTCGAATGTCGCTCGCTAACGGGTCCCATCGAGACGCTAGCAATCTTCGCGAAGATATGCGGACTTGAAGAACAATCCATATGCTGTAGGTGGCTCCAGGCCTGGTAACGCAACGATGAGAGCGGACATCCGGAATGGGCAAAAGCGACATCGACGGAGGGCCTCTAGCTTTGCAGAGTGAGCAACGACAGCACAGGCGATCAGCAGAGGATACAGCGCTCCGTTTCCGCGCCCATCATACTGCGCAAAGTACAATCTCGGATACCGAAAAAAGCCATTGAGGGAGCACGGTCGAGAACGCTGCGGAATACAACCCTCCATTTCGCAGTGCCCTGTCCCACAAAACCTAAACCAGGCGCAGGCAATGCCAGAGTACAATGTTGAAGAGGATCTTTTGATTGCAACTGTAGAGAATCAGGGCTGCTGGAGCATGTATGTTGGCCCAAGTAATGTGGCCTTGCCACCGCATGAAGGTGTGACAACAGCCTACGCCGCCAGGAGGTTCAAAAGCATACACAGCGGCGATGCACCTCCAAGAGGTTCATCGCAAACCGGCATGGCAGCCCGTACGAACCATTCCGGCCACCTTCCACGCTAGCAGAGTGATGATTTTGCTGATATTGGTCGTGTAATCCTGGTCTCAGGGACACTTCGTCCGAAAGAATTAGATGTGAGATCCGACTCGAAGATTTTTCGACTGCTTGGGGCGTTCCACGGGCATCCAGGGAAAGCGTGATATCCTTCGCGTTCTTTCCAGATTCCAGGCTTGCAATTTTCTTCAACTTCCACCTTACTGATCGATCTTGGGTCGCTCCTCACTCAAGACTTTCCATATCAACCCAAGCTCTTTCTTGATCCAACACACAAGCCTCAACATGCTCCTGGAAACCCAAATATTCCTCCATAGATGGGACGACATCGCGAATAGGACCAAAGATCTGGAACCACTCCAGGATTGAGACCTTCGAAATGAGAATTCCACCGGACCGGGATGCATTCCGTCTGGAACAATTTCCTCAACAAACACTCTGGATGGATCAAACTTCTGCACCTTTTCGTACGCGTGAGCTGCACCTCGCCGAGCCATATGTTATTATGGGAAGAGGCCAGTGCATGCCATCTTGCTGAGATCTTTCACGTACCAGAACGTTTGTCTTGTCTTGTTCCGTGGGCCGCGAGGCCACATGGAGTGCGTGACCACCCCGGAAACAGGCGCCGTTCTTATTCCTTTGAGTCACCGACATGTGGGAGGTAGCATCTGACCTGCTCTATATCCGTCTGTCCATGCAGGCTCGGGTCGGTCGGTCGGTCGTCAGAGGCTGGTGATTGTGGACCTCTACCGGATGTTTCTCTGGGTGTTCGTACGAGGTTGTCTTCTGTTGGCAGGCCTGCCTACCGTAATGCACTCAGAGGCGCGCCCCCGTCGAATGAATCCTGGTAAAGACATCGCAGGCTCCGCTTCCCAGAGAGGGCTTTCTGCAAGGGCTATTGAGGCTCCAACTGCCATGAAGCTTCTTCTAGCTGGATGTCCAGCATGTGTCGCGGCAGCGCATTCCAACTATTGCCCGGACACGAGCTACTGCTCCATTATGCATAACCCTCCTTGCTGGAATGACCGCGGAGGTGTCGTGGCTATGTTGCCTAACCCGGGGTTGTGTTCTCTGCGCTTTCACCGTCTGTGTGTGCCGGGACAATGAACCCCTGGAATGTCCACACCGATTTTGCACATACAAGCCTTGGTCGAGACCAGCACCTGGGTATCTCCTGAACGAGCCGGTCCGAAAACATCAGCTCCGTTGTATATGCAAGGGCACCTCCCGTCCGTTGGTGTCACAGTTCCGCCATCTGGTAAGCGCCAATGGATACCCTTTTTATATGCTTCCAAGCCAAGAGGTCGCACTCTAGTTCGTCCTCGGGTCGTCGCTCGTCAGAGGTGCAGGCTCAGCGACTGTGAAGGTGCAGAACACGATCTAGGGCGGATTTTCGCAAACGTCATGCGGTCCATCGCTGCTGCTCAGAGGTCCCTTGATCGTGAGCATCGCATCCTTGCCTCTCAGAACGGCTGGCGGAATGACAGCAGACCTGGTGGTCAGTGACGATGCCATGTCTTGAGTTCCCTGGTGTTGCATGTCCACCAGCCGTAGACCGCCAATAGACGCGTCCTTATGAATGCTTCCAAGTCCAGAAGTCGTACCTCCAGCATTCTCCAGGTGTGTGGTTTGCTCGGTGTATGCTCAGCGGCTCTGAAAGTGCCGGACACGGTCGAGGGCGAATCTCCACAGTCAGGGTAGGGCGCATCGCTGCTGAGAGACCATGCACATTGTTCGCACGTAGCTGTACCCGGCTGCTGCATTCTCTCCGTTGTGCTATGCTCGCTGCGGTAGTGGGGGCGGGCGTTCGAAAACGTTCGTGGCGGCATCGGCGGACGGCTGGAAGAAGGGGTTCGGTCGTTCGAGGGCTACCCTATCAGTAACCAAGCCGAATTGCCTACACGAAATGCGGTCATTAGCTATTCAATCGGTGTGCTGTTTCCAGAGGCTCATTGCTCTCCCATGGCGGCGGTGGTTGCAATGCTTCGAGGATGTCAATTCGATTAAGATCCCCGCCGAGGGTCCGGACCCGCCGACCAAGGGTAAGGGAGGTCTCACACTCAAGCGATGTTGTATAGCAAGTCATGTCCTCGAGTTCTCAAGGCGCTGCGAACTCCCGTTATTGCTGCTGTGGTGTCGCGATGGCCATGGGTGTCGTCGTGATGCTGGCAGGCCCAGCGGGAGCGGCTGGAGCCTCACCCCACTACCCTCGGCCCCCCGTCTCGAGGCTCAACACCAGGTTATCGAAAGATAAAAGATATAGCGGAGGGTATTTAGAGTAATTCAAATCCCATCCCGTATATTTTATTCGTATATTTGGTGTTGTGGGGAGGTCTGACAAGGCGAAGGTCTCGGAGCAATAGCAATCGACTCGACGGCCAGCCGACGTAAAGGATACGCAGGAGCAAACTCGTGAGAGGTCTTCCTCGAGTGTACCGATAACGGCCATAGCAGTCAAGTGTAAGCGCTAGACGTATGCCTATGGAGGACGCGCTGCACTGTTCGATCGGAGTGCCCGGTGTTATGCTGCTAGAAAGGTTGCGACAACAAGGAAGAAGCTGTGAAGTTAGTGTGCAAACCCCAGACGCTCAGATGAGCTGCGTCAAAGCATTGCGGCTAGGACAGGAGACTACATGCTGCGTGTCTACATCGTAAGCGCTCCACCAGCTAGAGGCATCAAAGTTAGTCTTGATTAAAGATCGAGTATGTTGTTCGTGATCTCGAGGTCGAAGGGCCTACGAGCTGTATCAGCTTGTGCCAGCAGGACAAGCGCCTTTGCAGAACATCAAAGACGTTCAATGTTCTGGACATGTGCGTAGAGAGCTCCGATGTTGGGAGGACGAGGGGTTGCATGTGGATCCTTCCTGCATGCTTACCAAATAGCGTCCGAACTAACTTTGGACGTCCCTGAGCCTGGGGTGATGTTTCCTACACCACACGGGCATCACACTATGCATGGAGTTTGATTCTGACCATGTTCGATTATACAGAGCTATCTCAGAGGGTCATTTATAGCACAGGGTCAGCCTCCATGGTGCTCCTCCACCCCGTCTAGATCGCAACGCGGGGAGGCATCCTGTATATCCTGGAGCCCGGATGCCAAAGCTGAACCGAAAGAAAGGCCAAGGGCCTCGGAAGCCGCTCCGGCCTCTGAACACTCTACCGTTAAGAGTATCACTAAGAGATAAGGAACATGAGACATGAACATGGACTGATTGATTCATGATCGGATCCTCAGTGGGCCTCACTGATCTGGTATACTACATCGCCATCCACCCGTAAACCCATGAAGGCAAAGAAAAACCGAAAGCGTGAACCCTGGAAGCCGAAACGCCATCCCAAACGCCCGTTGCTCATGTCGGTGACGGTCTTGCGCTATACACCCGTTAGCCTTGTCCTCCTTAGCACGGTATGGTATAGGGGTTCATAGGATACGCACGTCGGTGTCGGTCTGGAGCCTACTTGCTTGTCAGTGCATTCCGATGGATGTGGGAAAGTCACATACGCCTATTTGCCGGCATTGCCACCGGACTTGTCGCCTTGCAGCGGGTCTTGCTGTTGCTGCTACTGCACCTTAGGAGAAAGGGGGGCCAGCGGGCGTGGTGCGATCTTAAAGAGGCCATTCACGTCTCGCGGCGCAGGAAGCTTCTTGGGCGGGCCGCAGCCGGTCTTGTTCTTGGGGGGCGCGGGGCCCTGAACAATGGGGTGGGACGTGATGTCATAGCCGCCACGGCCGAAGGCAGAGCGCGAGGGAGGAGCTGAGGGTGCCATGATGATGGCGCGCGCAGTTGCGGAGAGAGAGTTGCAGTGTCGTAGGTGTGGGAGGGTGATGTTGTTAGGGAGAGAGAGAGCTTCACGGTAATATCGTCTCTCACCGTGCCTGCCTGCCCACGCTCGCTTAGCCCCACAAAGTGCTGTTTACTATACACCAAGGGGTCTCTTTTGGTGTATATAACTCCCTCGTTTCAAGAGATTTTCATCTTCGGACAGCGCTGACAGAGAACAGAGAACAGAGAACAGAGAGCCTAGCGGTTATGATCGAGTGGTTGGCATTGAGTCAACGAGCTGACATCGGGTTAGCCTTCTTTTTTGCAGATGTTCGAACCGTAACCTGGGCGGTAGCTGTCCTTCTTTTGCAAAGGACAGTCCTACCCTTTTTTGCATTGAGAGACCGCCACCGTGGGGTCCCCGAGAGCGACTAACCTACGGCAGCGAGAGGCACGCAATTTCTGCTGTGCCAATGCAATGTGGACAAATCTGCACATTTTAAAGCCTGTTAGGCGGAGCAATTCCGGCTGTAGAAGACCAGAAATAAGCTAAACACCTGCAAATCCCAACAATGCGGCGAGGCGCGTAAACGGTTGGAATTACTTCTTCACAATATAGCAGGTGACAAGGCCTGTTATGTGATGATTTCACGTCCTATGTCCCTATGTCTGCTTGGAATAGCTTGTAGTCTTCAGCGGACCCCGCGGTAGGAGATCCTGCATCGATAGCCCGCGCCAGACCTATAACCAACAAGAGAAGCCTTGGATTGCAAATTATGACACCTCCGCGCTCTTTATGTAAAGTCAAGCCTTGATGAAAGCTGAGGGCGTCGAAAAAGCTCTCGCAACACCTGCGTTATTAAATCTGATCACTAATTCACGTACTGAGTCTGCTGAGTACACTCTAGGACCAGTATCTTGCAGGACATTATTAAATAGTTTAGAGAAGAATCACATATATATAATTCAGTAATAAAAACCATGCCTAGAGTTTCTTCCAGGAGTGTTAACGTAGTGAGGACACTCAGTTACGTAAATACGCAATGAACAAAAGCCGTTGCTAGTATGTGTAATAAGACAATGATGTTTGATAGCGACCCCTTTTTCAATTTTGTTATGTAGTCTTGAAACTGATAAGCTTATGAAACAACACTAACCAGCAGCAGGTGCGGAGCTATTTCGTAGCCGCTGCGATGCTTCGGAAATCATGTCTCATCGCTTGGCTTTATATCATATATGCCGATTTTAACGCATAAATAGCGCATGCCGCTTGCACAATTGAGGCAATATTTACTTCTGTCCTCCATGATCCTCCATCTAGAACTTGGCTGTAATGACTTTTGCACATCCTCCGCGACAAAGAACGCATTTATCTTGACGCTGGGCAGCGTTCTCTTCACGGTTTTCGGTTCACAAGTCCGTTCGGAACAATAGGGTCGCTAATCCGCACTTCTTCGATGCGGTGTGGCTCGCCGCTAGACGGGAATCGTCTCAATAACCATCAACAATCGAAAGCGAGCATCACAACACCTCTCCCAAATCTGCGCTGTCGTGCATTAATCCCTTGTATGAATCCACCCCTTACGTAGCATATCTTCAGCTGCGCTAGACTAACACAGCACTCCATATAAAACTACTTCCGATCCCTCTTTTTAAAGGAATTTTCAGCCACCAAAAAATCTACACGACCAAAACCACAACCCACAACAACAAGATGTGTCTTCATCCCTACACCCTCTACCTCTCATGCAACCACACCGGCCCTACCGGCCCTGCCGGCCCCGTCGAGACGTGTTACAACAGCAGCACTGATGCGCATCTCTCGCTGTTTCCGTGTCCGTTCTACCAGGCCGGGGTACGGTATCAGAGCGAGGGTTTCTGTGATGAGTGTACGCATGAGGGGAGGAGTGAGCGAAAAGAAGAATGGGGATTGAAGTAGGAGGGGACAGAGGAAAACGGTACGGATGGTGAGAGGAGCCGAGGAGAAATAATAAGGGGACGGAGAATGGAGTGTAGTATGATGATGTGAGGTGATTTGAGGACTTGTAGGCGGATCGGATAGTAGGAGGGTGTTAAGTATGCGTGTATTGCTGCTGTGAGAAGAGCAACTTAGTTGTACTGCTGCGGTCTGCCACGGAATCTTCTCATTGGATAATACCGTCGAATGGTCAGACATGTTTTGTCGGTCGGTTTGCTACCCAAGAAGAAGGGCCTGACACCCCAATAGTAGGTTGGCACAGGCAGTCTTGAGAAAGACTCGGATTTCACCTGGGCAGATGCTCGTGCACGTGCGGATCAGGATCGCCGCGGTGGCGAGGCAGCCTCGCGTGTAATCTGAATCCCATGCTACATGTTTCAAACAATCGATTCTTTGAAGAATGTCGGTTCTGCTGAGCTGCGACAGTGAGGTCTCACCCGAGTTGATTAGGGACTCAGTCGTGGTTGCGCTGGGGTTGGTTGCATCGGGCTGCAACCCACTAGCGCAAGGTCCGTGCTCACGGGTGCCTGCCGGTGTTCATCCACAATTTCTCTCACCAACAAGCCGCAGCAAGGTGTAACGATTGAGGTTCCTCGTTGCAACTTTGATTCCCGGTTTTCAGCCTACGGCTTTTCCGCATTGTACGGCGTCGTCGTGGCGGTGTTGTCTTCAGGGCGCAGCACCCCTGTCTCACTCTGCGCCTTCCTCCTTACCACCAGGATCATCAGTTAGCATCAAAGCATCCGTCTCTCAGTGTGGAACCAGTATCATATGACCAGATGGAGTCGTCAGCGACGACGTCGCTGATATCTACGCCAATGTCGTCAATTGAGTCTGATGCGCCTGAACTCGAAGCCAAGCTGCAAGACCTGAAGAAGTACATTGCGTTGGGTTGCTTACGTCTAGACCATGCACTTTCTAGTGATCACAACAACACACGAAGCGATTGGAAGGAGCTTGTCCATCATGATCTACCCGAAAAGGTGAAAGTAATAATAGGAAATGAAGCCGCAAGGTTACTGGAAGCTCGCTGGATCCGAATGTTTGCGAATTCGTGCGATATTACGGTAACTTCTCTTGCCCGCATCTATCTTCTACCAGAGGACTGGGGCCGCAAGTTCATCGATCGAAACAGCAAAAATCTGAAGACCGCCTTGCGCTCTCTCCTACGGCATGTTGACATCTCGCTAGAAGCTTGGTCAGGGCAGCATTTTCCCCGCACCATACAGCACTTCGATCCTTGGGCAACTGCGGAAAATGTTTCATTGTTCTATCTGTTCAACAAGTTGCCGTCTCCTGCACCTGCTTCGGAGAAGATCAAGAGCCGATATAGCAGGAGAGCAGTTGAAGATCTGCTAGACTCAGTCGCATATGACCCTGCGGATGGCGTGGAGGATCCACCAGTCCCAGGACTGAAGTCTAAACTTTATCCTTACCAAGCGAGGTCAGCGAGTTTGATGGTACAACGAGAAGCGGCACCTCAGCTCCAGCTCGATCCGCGGTTTGATGTGCGACAATCCCCAAATGGTGAGACGTTCTACTTCGGAGCAAGAGACGGGTCATTTGTGAAAGAGCCGAAGTTCTATGAAGCCAATCGGGGTGGCATTTTAGCAGAAACGATGGTAAGCTTAACTTGAACTACCGTAAGACGGATGTGATTATTGCGACATTCCCTCTGCGCATCTGCGAAAAGGGCCGCTCTTCTCATCCTCGTCGTCGTCGCCTATGAGCCCGTTTCCCCACTGTTTTCGCAACCTGACGAGAAAATCTAGGACTAACGCCAACAGGGCTTGGGTAAAACCATTATTTGCTTGTCGGTGATTTTGGCCACCAAAGGACACCTGCCTCAGATACCTGCCACATATCAAACCCCTCCCCCTATACGCAGTCGAGTCGGCTCTCTCAAGACCATGGCTGCTAGCATACTTGGCCGCCATGCTATTCCTGCGAAGCATGAAGTGGAGCAGTACGAAGCGTATGGAGATCTTGATCTGCGCGACTTGAAGGATGTTCTGGAACAGAACACGCCCTGCTACGAGATCCCACTAGACCTCCCGCGGATGAACAGAAATACAGTCATCCCACCGCCACGCCAGTTGGTTATGTGTGCTGGCACGATCGTAGTGGTTCCGCGCAATCTTCTCCATCAATGGCAATCCGAAATTCGCAAACATCTCACCAAGGACGCACTTAAGGTCCTAGTTGTGGACACCGTCCCGAAGCGTGCAAAGAAAAGCAGTGCGTTAACAGTCGAAGATGACGGATACGTGATGGATTTCACAAACGATCTGCCACCGCCCACAAAGCTTATGAGATATGATGTCATACTCTTCACGCGCAATCGTTTCGAGCAAGAGGTTCGGCATGGAACCGACGAGAAGGGACGCAGACTAGGCTTCGGTGCCCCTCGCAGTTGCAACTGCCCTTATATTGGTGCGTCGAACATACCCGATTGCACCTGCAAGGGACAAGTCTACGAAAGTCCGCTAAGGAAACTCCACTGGCTGCGTGTCATCATAGATGAAGGTCACCACTTCTCATCCTCGGTGTCGAATGCGGTGCTAGTATCCAAGCAGCTCGAAGTCGAGCGCCGATGGATCGTCAGTGGGACGCCCGCAAAAGACCTGGTTGGGGCCGAAGTCGATCTTACATCCATCGAGGAAGAATCCAACGACGCCAAACTAACGCGTGAGCTAGCCATCGAACAGAGAAAAGCTTTCACGCTTGATGACGAGAACACGAAAGCCGCCAAGGCTTTGGGTACCCTGGCATCGAATTTTCTAATGGTTCGGCCATGGGCGGCGTGCAGTGGTGAGTCCCGTCTTGATTGGGACGAGTACATCTACCGGCATGAGCATATACACAATAAGACATATTCCGGCTTTTCTGCATGCTTCCGACGGACGCTAGAAGGCTTGGTAGTCAAGACACGACCAGAAGATGTCGCGAGGGATATCCAGCTGCCACCAAAACGACATCGGGTTGTATACCTGAAGCCATGTTGGTTTGACAAAATGGTAAGTTCCGAACATCCGTGACTATGACTGGGCTTTCCGCTCACGCTTTTTCCAGGTACAGAATCTATTCGTTCAGGTGTTGCGGGCGAATGCGATCACCAGTGAACGGTCCGATGTCGACTATCTCTTCCATAGAAATAGTGCGAAGGCTAGACACAGCTTGATACGCAATCTGCGTCAATCAAACTTCACTTGGACTGGTTTCAGTGTAGACGATGTTGCGACAACACTGGAGACTAGCGCCAGATATCTCGCCAAAGAAGACAAGAATTGCTCTGCTGAAGACGCACAATCGCTTTTGGAGAGTTGTCAAGCTATCTCTACGCTTCTTGAATCGGAAAGCTGGAAAGCTCTAAGCAAGGCACATGAAGTTGGTAAGTTGTGTTACCCAGTCGTTAAGGCACAAAGTTGGGTAAGACAGTTCCATTTAGCATTGTCCTAGTCCTGTGTGTTGACCCAGGACAGGCGATACAGTGGCTGACACCTACTTTGTACCTGTCCGTTAGGTACCATGAGTTTCCGGTAAGAAACAGATTACTCACCTAAACACAGGCATCGCGGTCGAAAATTGGCCAGTAGACTCTGAGGAGAGTTTCGCGCTATCGTATGCCGAAAAGCCAACTGTGATCGGTATAACTCAGCTCCTTCAAGGGCAATCACATGTCGATCACCAGATACTATCAGACGACCCATCAGAAGGGCTGGACGTCGTTGGGAAAGTCGCCAAAGCGAAACTCGCAGAAATACACGAGGCTGAGACAAAGACAAAGACGAAGGAAGATGTGAAGATCACCGGGAACGAAGAGTTGCACAAAGCAGGTGTGCCCTCTTCAGCCGTCGGAGCATCACCTCTCACGAGTCGCCGCGCATCAGCAATGGTGACCAAATCTTTACCCATCAAACCTGTTACAACTCATACAAAGGCGAACACAAAGCGGGAACCTGTTACGCCTATCAAAACCGAGCATTCCTCGACAGTGCCAGACACCAGCGCAACCCCGTCCCACCCGAAATCCTCCACCATTCCCCGAAAGCGCAAACTCACCCTCTCGGACGAAATCGCCCGCCTCCCCAGCACCTCGCCCCTCGCCAACACACACATCATCGGCACCTCGTCCGCCAAGCTCTCCTACCTCCTCACAAAAGTCGTACACCACGCGCCCACCTCCAAGATCCTCATCTTCTACGACGGCGACAACACAGCCTTCTACCTCGCCCAAGCCCTCGAGCTGCTCTACATAAACCACCGCATCTACGCGCGCACCCTCGACAACGCCACCCGCGCCGCCTACGTCGCCGCCTTCTCCGCCGACCCCTCAATTCGCGTCCTCCTCATCGACGTCGCCTGCGGCGCGCTAGGCCTCAACCTCAACGCCGCAAACATCGTGCTCATCGTGAACCCGATTAACCGCCCAGGCATCGAGGCGCAGGCTATCAAGCGCGCGCACCGTATCGGGCAGACGGCGAAGGAGGTCCTGGTTGAAACGCTCGTGTTGGAGGGCACGATGGAAGAGGCGATTTTCAAGGCCGCGAAGCGCATGACGAGGCAGCAGCATGTGCAGGCTAAGGAGCTGGAGGACGATGCGGGGATTGTGGATATCATTCAGAATGCAAGGGTGCTACCTGTTGGGGAGGGGGAAGGAGAGGGTGTGCAGAAGTTTGCAAGGTTAGAAGTGCCGCAGAGGGTGTTTGGGAGGGAGGGAAGGGAGAGGTATCATCATTATTTGGGGAGGAGGGAGGAGAAAGGGAAGGCGGCGAAGAAAGCTAAGATGAGGGGTAAAGGAGAAGATGAGGAGGCGAGGGGAGGAAGCGGAGACACGCCGCGTAGACCGGTGGTCGAGCCGTTCACGGCGCCGCCAGAGGAGGCGGCTGCTGTGGAGGGCCTACAAGCTGGTCCAACGTCTCAACCCATTACGTTGAGCATCTTTGGAGGGCCTCCGAGCCATTGATGGGCCATTGATGAGAGCAGCGTTGGACGGGGTCGGCAGGGTGCTTACTTGTACGCATACACATGGGTGTTGGGGGGCTAACAGCGGGGAAGATGATACTTTCAGGATACCCATTAATGACTACCTACTCTTCTATAATGATCACGAGTGCGCTCAATCAGTCGCGCATAGATATGTACAGCAGACTCGATCCAGCTCTTACAGACGCCCCAATTCTGCAATCCATAGCGTAAGCGGATGGTAGATGATCCTCATAGATTGGCTCCGCAGACCAACCCTAGGTAGACGTGATCCTGAGAAACTAGTGAGTAGCTGCCTAGAGAAACGCCTACCAGTGCGAGGAGGGTGATGACCGGTGCGATATTCTAAGCAGTACAAATCTACAAGTTCTAGCCCCTCATAAAGAAAAGTGACCGAAGACTGCCATCCCGGTAACATGGGCTAGATCCGCGCAGTACACTGCCAGTGGAGCACCAATACGCCGGTGGGCACGCAACTTACCCACAATGATGTACAACCAACCTCAACCTACCTACTCTGCAGTGCAAAACGGTTTATTCCTCCCCACGGTAGGATAACTGTTGATTCCAGGAGGCGACCCTCTTCATTTATACAGCAGCAGGATCCTTTCCGTGGCAAGACTTTCGCTGCAGCCTGCACTACAGACCGATCGGTCGGAAAGTCGTTGATGTCACAGCAGCATTGTGACAGAAATACATTGCCATTAGGGACGGTTGAAAGGGCGGAACAGAAAGTGTGCCCCGCTGTGACGGGGGAGAACCACTGGTCGTTATGCCTTGGCATAGCAACTATTGCCCAACCGACCCTGCGAACATACAATTGATACGTTGAGAGGCGAGGGGGAGCCTGTCGAATACTTCTGAATACGCATCCGTGAGAGTCCCAGCAGGCGGCAATCAGTGCGATGATTAAAAAGCCGTAAGACGTACAAGATTCGTCAGAGCCTGAGTACGCAGATCCCATGCTATGTCGCAATCTATAACCTAACTCCGTTAACACTCTGCTCTTGTCAAGGAAAGAAGATTGTGCTCAGAAACTCCGTGAGAACCATGAGAGCAAGCTCGCCAGACATGGATCCGGTGCCGTCCAGAAAGCTATCGTCTCGTGCTGGGTCGGAGTCTACCTTGGTGATGTGGTCAGTCGATCAAGAACAACCTGGTATGAATGTTCAATTCCTTTCCAAGCAATATGGCTCATGATGACAGATCCCACTCTCCAACATGCTCCTGCTCCGCCATACTCCAATGAAGGAATGGAAGACCCTTTGCAAGATGCACAAACAGCTCGCAGCTCATCTCTAGAGATACGAGACGAAAAGAGCAGTGAGAACGAAAGCAGGTATGAAATTTCCCAAAAATGAGCGGTCGAGCCCGACGGAAACATACGAAGCACCGGCTTACCTCACCAGGGCCTTAAACGAGAAACCCAAAGTCACGAGGGCAGAACAATGGAAGGTTTGGTTTGCGTGTGCGTTGCAGGCCTTTTGGGTGATGGGTATCAACCAAAGCTTTGGCATCTTCCAAGCGTACTACGGCAGCGACAAAGCCGTTAAAGAAGGCGTCATCCAACCCGAAGATCAGATGGAGAGAGCCGGCATCGCTGCAATACAATCGCTCGGAAATGGAGGGATCGTAGCGGTTTTTGCGATATTTTTCTATCCGTATCTTCCGTGTATTGGAAGACATATCCGCACGCTTTGCTTTGCAAGTACTGTGCTTGCGGCAAGTGGCTTTGCGGCGGCAGCTGCATGCAACAATGTAAGTCGCGTGTGGCCGTTGCAGAGCTTTCAGCTGATGGCGGCGATAGATTTGGCTGCTCGTCGTAACGCAAGGCTTGCTTGTCGGTATCGGAAACGGCTTCTTCCTCAACGTGTTGACGGCAATACTTCCCGAATACTTTGGCCGGCGCTCCGGTGCTGCACAAGGGGCTGCGGCGGCATGTAAGTGGTCCGAGGCCAGGTTTGAGTGAACTGAAGCTGAATTCTCGTAGTTGGCTGCGTCGGAGCAGTGATTCTGTCGCTCGTCCTTCACAGAATGTTAGATTCTGTCGGCTCGAGGTGGACGCTCGGAACACTATCGATTGCTAGCATGTGCATCTTGGGCAGTTCCAGCTACCTAGCGCAACCACCTCGCAAATGCCATAGACGAAGCGCCAAGCTTGTTGGATGGAAAACGTTCAAGAATCCAACATTCACACTGCTGTTTTTGGCGAACTTTATACATCCCATGACAGTCGCCATCCCGACGACCTTTGGACCTGAATTCAGCAAAGCGTTGGGCTACAGCGGCAATATGGCTTCCATAATCCTAGCTGTCAGCAGTGCAGTCGGTATCCCGTCGAGATTCCTCTTGGGATGGGCAGCCGACTTTGTTGGACACAACAACATGCTCTTCCTGGCCATATTCATCTTCGCACTCAGCACCCTGATCATGTGGCTGCCATCAGCACTGGCCGATAGTGGTGCGGTGTGGATGGTTTACAAAGTCGTGTACGGTTGCGTGTTCGGAACCTTTACCGCGTTGATCAACTCGGTGCAAAAGGGACACTTTGGCGACGAGCTATACTATCCGTACAACGGCGCAATGACATCCATTAGAGGCATTGGTTACGTTGTGGGCGTCCCAGTCGCCGGGTTACTGGTGAGTCGGGCCAAGGGCTCGGAATTGCACGGAAGTGATTTCGTGACGCCAATTGCGTACACCGGCATCTTCTTGATGGTATCGGTTCTGTGTCTAGCTGGCGTGCGTTACCTTGACGCGAAAAAGAACGGGTGGAAGTGGGTGAAGTAGAGGAGGTCAAAAGGCCGGAATGGAAATGGAAGGCGCAGATGGTGCGCAAAAGGGAAAGCACGAGTGTGAGAGAGGCTTGGAAAACAACGACATTCGATAGCCTGTAAGATATGGAATGGATTCGAGAAGTCGTGCGCGTCAATGAGACTGGAAGAGACGTAGGTAGGCGCAAGACAGGGCGGCGGTTCACTTCTTGGTTCGCTCCTGCCGTGTGAGGATGCTCGCAGGTGACGCAACATGTCGCGCAGCATGCCATTCCCAACGTCGCCTGGACGCCTGGACGCCTGGACGCCTGGACGCCTGGCACTTTGCACTGTACATACATACACTCATTTCAATTCAAATTCAACTGCGCCTGAAGATAAAGTTCTAGGAGAACTGAAATTGTTGTGACGGGGCTGCAGGTGACGCGTTTAGCGAACGAATGGCGGCTGGGTCGTGCCTGCGCCGTTCGTTTGGTTCGCCGATCCTCGTTTGTCTGAGTGTTGATGCGGTGAAAACAATGCGTCTCCGCATCATGCGCCGTTCCATTCACCTTCACCCCTCTCTCACCCTGAGACATTGTCTCTGAGCGCGCGCCTTCGCCAATTGAAACCCAGGCGACCCCCAATGGCCGCTGGGTACCCACTGAAGAGACCATAGCTGCCGGAGCTAGCGACCTTGGTTGTTGCATTCCTACATCACCTCACTGACAGAAGGCAGGCGCAATGGGGTTCCACTGAGATGCCAGTGGCTGAACCACACAGCCGCCGCAGACCCCGAAATCCCCGGCTCGAGCAACGACCATGTCGCTCACGCCGAACAATCCCAGAGTGATGAGCCCAGCCTGGGGCGCCGGCATCAAGCTCACACCGTCACCGTCGCCCTTCCTCAAGAGTACCCCGCTGCGCTCACCCGTCAAGTCGCAACGCGCCGAAGCCTCTTTGGCCCTCCGCCAGGTCATAGGGACTACGACAACGTCGGCCAATTCCTTCGACAGCCTCCCCAATGCGCGCTCCTTTGCCTTCTGCGCCGGCGCTGCTGCCGTCCTCGCGACAGTTGACGGCCAGCACCATGTCTCGCAGCGCTTCTTCCGCGCGCGACCTACGGCGAACCCGATCAACCCATCCTCCTCCATATACGGAGGCCCTTCGACCCCGACCCAGAATGAGAGCCGAAATCGCACCGCGTCGTCTCTACGCGAAGCCGGCGTGGGTGCGTCGCCCCTGGCGTCGCCTGCGAACGACTGGGGTGATTCACCGGGCGGGAAGTCGTGGTCGGCGAGGGAGAGAATAAAGGCTGCTACGTGCGTGTCATTCAGTCCTGACGGGAAGTTTCTTGCTGTGGGAGAGGTCAGTCTGTCTATTTTCGTGCACGACGCGCGCTAACGACGGCAGACGGGCTACAAACCGCGCGTACTCATATTCTCGACTGCCTCCGATGCGCCTTCAGATACCCCACTGACCGTCCTCTCCGAGCATACGTTTGGCGTCAAGTGCCTCGCCTGGTCGCCCGATTCGCAATACCTGGCGAGCCTAGGCTCCCCCAATGACGGTTTCCTGTACGTGTGGAACATAAATTCGCGCACAGGTGCCGCCAGTTTGCACTCCAGCAACAAATGCACGAGCTACATCAATCGCATGGCCTGGATGGGAAATAGTCTGGTCACGTAAGTCGGCTCCTGTCACTCTTCCTCTTGTCAGGATGCACCGCGATAGATAGATAGAGTCGACATCGTAGCTGACAACATTACTAGCGTTGGCACGCGGCACATCAAGGTCTGGAGGACCGAAGAATCTAACCCTGCGTCTCGGCTGTCCAAGGCTCGTCAAAGTGATGCCTCTTTTCTATCAAGCAGTGTCCACAAGACGTTACCGGGGAGAAATTGCCTGTTGGAAAGTTTACAAGACGCCAACTTCACTAGTGTCGTCGCGGTGGCGCCTTCGAAAGCCGTCGTTGCCTCAGACAAAGGTCAACTGTGTCTGATTGACGATAGCGATGGCACACAGCGCTTCTTCAAGGTCGTAGAGACGGCCATTGCGGTAACGTCCATGGCAGTAGATCTGAAAGGTCGACTTCATCTCGCAAGTAGCCATGGAGGGCTCAAAACGCTCAACATCAGCGACACCCTTGGCATACTCACGCCACCGCCTTCTCCCCCTCCTAGAGTCGAATCTCCGACCGTCACCCTCGCCACAGATTTCACTAAGATAGAAGCCGTTGGGTCTCTACTCGATTGCCTGGTCACTGTCGACGCGCAAAATTCCATCAGACTGTCCGAGCTCTGCGCATGCGATGACGAAAGCACCATCGGCGACGTTGTGCAGAAGTTGCCTGCGCATGGCAATCCTGTCCTCGGAGTCGCTGCGTTGGCGAAGTCGAACACTTCAGGAGCCTCTTTCTACACGTGGTCTACAGGGGGTACCGTTTTGTTTTGGGCTCCTGAAGGTACCCATAAGGAATCGTTCGAGGTGCCGTTGGAACAAATCGATGACCCGGATGTCGGACTCAACGAACTCAAGACTGTCACCTCGTCTGCTGATGCCAATTTCATCATCACTGGTGATAGGTATGGCGTGTTGAGGTATGTCATATTCTCATCTTTCAGTCGGATCTTTGCTAAACAATATATGCAGAATTATGAATCGCCAAACTCAATCAAGCGTTTTTGATTTCAAAGCTCACTCAAACGAGATGACGGGCATTACCATTTCCGAATCCAAGAATCCAGCCTACATCGCGACTGCATCGCGAGACCGGATGGTACAGATCTTTCGGAAGCTCAACGAGACTTGGGACCTACTACAAACCCTTGACGAGCATGTAGGGGCAGTGACAGGTGTGCTCTTCTCCAGAAATGGAGAAAGGCTTGTCTCGATGAGTTCTGATCGCACTGTTGTCGTACGCGAGCTTGTCTCTCGCCAGGGTTCAGAAGACAACGATTGCGCCTTCTTGATCCTGCGGACTATCATGCTAAAGTCGTCACCCGTGTCCATGGTTTGGGATGCCGATCAAGATGACGTTCTTCTGGTTTCGACAATCGATCGCCAGGTACACAAGTATGATCTGCGCAACGGCCAGTGCCTTAGTAGCTTTCGGGCTTCCGATAGCGAAGGCGGTGATGCCGTTGTTCTCTCTTCATTAGCACATATACCGCGCACATGGGGATCTCCGCTAATCGCTGGGGTATCGAGCACAGACAAGTCGATCCGCCTATACGATGAAAGTGGAACCCTGATGGCCCGCGACTGGGGTCACACCGAAGGCGTCAGAGACATCGCTCTACTAACATCTGGCTTTGATGTGGATGAGGATGGAGGAGAGAAGTCCTTGGTAACTGTGGCGGTCGATGGTACTATATTTGTCTGGGGTCTCCAGCTCCACCCTCATTCCCGACAACACATGTCGCACTCTATGGACCTCCTCGGACCCGGTACACCGACGAACAAAGATCTTTTAGCCAGCAAACCTCCGCTGAGGCGTGTCTTCTCACAGTCCGAACTGGCGAGATTCCAACGTTCGGAGGATGACCAAACGACACCGTCAGGTAACCGCTCGCCCAAGCTACGCAAAAAGCTCTCGAAATTCTCGCTTGCGCAAGCTCCAAAACTAGATCCCTCCCCGGTTATGGCAAAAGATCGTGCTACAGGGTCCGCACGCAGGGTGAATCGAAACCGTTCCCCTTCGCCTCCAAGCCCTCGTCATCCGCAAGTCGCGAAGCGACGCTCATCGGTCGATGTCCGACTCCGCACCAAGCCTCCAACAAACGAGTACGGTAGTCTTGCATCTTCAACGGAAAGCCTTTGCCGAACATTACGCACCTACCGAAAGCGTCTCGCCACCAGCACGGACAATCTCAGTCCCGACCTCGTGCGCGAAGTTGAACGAGAGCTGGCCATGACTGCACGTGCGGTGGGAGAGAAGGCGAAATTAAACGCGCCACTGAACGAATCGGTCATACAGAAGCTGCTTGATCAGTATTCCGAACGTCTCGTAAACATTCTGGACGAAAAGATCTCTGCCAGTGTAGCCCTTCACGCTAGGCAGAGCAGCGAAGGTGGCACATCCAGAGGGGCAGCGTCTCCAGCATTGCAGCAGGAGGAAGATCCGATTTCAAGTACAGGGGACGTTAGGGAAAGGGAAGAGTCAGTAGCCAGCACGACTGACTCACAGTGACTCCTGGTGTAATACAGTTCTCGGTAGGGAAGAGCAGGACAAGTGTTTATGAATGAGACGATTAGGCGTTCAGGCTATGGGACGGGAGGATCAACATCGTCTGGGATGACGGAACGGCGTACTGCGACAGCGCGGGACTCTATCTTTCCGCGCGGTAATGATACCACTTATGTTAATGTATTGTAGCAGCGTCTTCTTCCTAGCGCTAGAGAAACGAAGTTTATCCCCGAAAGAAATCATCCTGCTTGCTCGTTGGCTATCATTAATTATTTATGGGGCCAAGTCTAACGTCAGTGCCTGTATGCGGTGCAATATGGGTAGGGCTGGCAGACCGTGACGGGGAGGCTCGTGGAGAAAGCTTAGCACGCCACAATGTCGAACCACATCAGCGATGTTTGCGTTTATCAGAATCGGAGCGTCCGGGTCTTGGAATACTTGTTTCTGGTTTTTCGGAACCGCGCGCAAATGAACACGCGATGGCCGGTAGGTCGGCTCTCAAGAACACGTCGGGCCTGGGGAAGTTTATCTTTTTTTGATCTGGACGGCCCGAGGCGTTGGGCAAGCATAGCCGAAGTAGGGTCACTTGCTGGAACAATTGTTTCACGCGGTTATGCAGAGTACGGACACTAAGGTTGCGGTCCTCGGGTCAGGGTGTGGGCAGATGTTTTGTTTATGGAGTCGCCCAGCGTCGTGGCTTGTGAGCAGTTCGCGACCGTGAGTGCAGACCACCAGAGTGCACTTGCGGCATTGGTGGCACGAGACCGCTAAATACTCAGTGGGACCACCAAATAAGCACTGGTGTGCAGATATGCAGGTGCCCGCATGTCTTTGATTTGAGAGCCGCGGAATGAAGTGGTCCGGACAAGCGGATTGATGCCATCACCGAAGCGCCAAAGATCCCCGTCCAGACAAAGCCCACCGTCACAGCCGTTCGTCCCCGCACATTGGATGGCGAGCGGCTATGAGACTAGCTGGACAGGTCGGAGCTGGCGTTGGTGGTGGTATGGCCTTATTCATAAGGGCGCTCTGTCTGGCAACAGGCGACCCAATTGATTCCTCCTCCTCCTCCTCCTCCTCCTCCTCCTCCTCACTTCCTCTTCAATTTGTAACTTGTAAGGGAGACTCGCTGCCTGACAAGAGCATCGCACAATCCTGCTAGCACACAGTGGAGTAGCCTGGCAGTAATTCTCCGAGACGGCAGCAGCTCCCAATTTGCGCCGTGCAATCAATCATCGCCCGAGCCCTTTACCCGGCGCGCAGCACCGCTATTAAGAGCGCTGCTACTCGGGCCTCGATACGTACGATACTTACATACAGACCTCCGTCACGCCTTCCTAGAGTTCCCAACAACTGCTCCCGAGAGCTGACGCCCCGCACACTACGCCCCCGAGTCCACGCGCACTGCGAATTGCACAATGTCTGAGGGAGACGTCAAGCCGCCGGTGGTGGCAGAGGCCCACCAGGTCGACACCTTCCACGTCCCGAAAGCTTTCTACGAGTGAGTGCGCGCCTTCACATTGTATGCCATGCGCCGGCGACGCCGCACGCGTCGAGGCCCCCGGTTCAGTGGAGCGGGGTGACCCCGCCAATGCGCCCAGCTTCGAGCTCGGTGGCAGCGTCATCGCCAAAACATCTGCGGTTCTATTGTGCACCATCCGGTTCAATATGGGACGGTACCGCTGACGCGCGACTGCAGCAAGCACCCGCACACCAAGCCCCATCTCGACGGCCTAGAGCACTACCAGCAGCTGTACAAGGAGTCCATCCAGGACCCACACAAGTTCTGGGGCCGCCTCGCGCGCGAGCTGCTCACGTGGGACCGCGACTTTCAGACGGTACACGCAGGCAGCTTTGAGAACGGCGACAATGCCTGGTTCGTTGAGGGTCGCTTGAATGCCAGCTACAACTGCGTCGACCGTCACGCGTTCAAGAACCCAGACAAGCCCGCCATCATCTACGAGGCCGACGATGCTGCCGATGGCCGCATCATCAGCTACGGCGAGCTCCTGCGCCAGGTCTCTAAGCTCGCCTACACGCTGAAGGCGATGGGCGTTCGCAAAGGCGACACTGTGGCCCTCTATCTCCCCATGATTCCGGAAGCTGTCATTGCTTTCCTTGCTTGCACGCGCATTGGTGCCGTTCACTCTGTCATCTTTGCTGGCTTCTCGTCCGACTCGTTGCGAGATCGTATCATTGACGCCGAGTGCAAGGTCGTCATCACCACCGACGAGGGCAAGCGCGGCGGCAAGACCATCGCCACGAAGAAGATCGTAGACGATGCGCTGAAGCAGTGCCCCGGCGTCTCGCACTGCCTGGTCTACAAGCGCACTGGCACCGACGTTCCATGGACCAAGGGACGAGACTGGTGGTGGCACGAGGAGGTCGAGAAGTACCCTAGTTACATTTCCCCTGAGTCTATGAGCTCCGAGGACCCCTTGTTCCTGCTCTACACTTCTGGTTCTACTGGCAAGCCCAAGGGTGTAATGCACACAACTGGTGGCTACCTCCTCGGTGCCGCGGCGACGGGCAAGTACGTTTTCGATATTCACGACAACGACACATTCTTCTGTGGTGGAGATGTCGGTTGGATTACTGGGCACACGTACGTTGTCTATGCGCCGCTGTTGCTCGGCGTGGCCACCGTCGTCTTCGAGGGCACCCCGGCATACCCCAACTTCTCGCGATACTGGGAGATTGTGGACAAGTACAACGTCAGCCAGTTCTACGTTGCACCAACGGCACTGCGGTTGCTTAAGCGCGCTGGCGATGAACATGTCCAGCACCAGATGAAGCACCTCCGTATTTTGGGATCTGTCGGCGAGCCAATTGCCGCCGAGGTGTGGAAGTGGTACTTTGAGACGGTTGGAAAGGAGGAGGCACACGTTGTAGACGTAAGGCGCACCTGTCCACACAAAAATGGGAATACAGACTAATGAGAACAGACATACTGGCAAACAGAAACTGGGTCGCATGTTATCACGCCACTAGGTGGTGTAACTCCCACAAAACCTGGGTCTGCGTCGCTGCCTTTCTTCGGCATCGAGCCCGCCATCATCGACCCTGTTTCTGGAGAGGAAATCCACGGAAACGATGTCGAGGGTGTGCTTGCTTTCAAGCAGCCTTGGCCTAGCATGGCTCGCACAGTCTGGGGCGCACACAAGCGGTATATGGAGACATATCTCAACGTGTACAAGGGTTACTACGTGAGTCTTCAAACATCTATCTCAGAAGCGATGTGCTGACTTGAACAGTTCACCGGGGACGGTGCAGGCCGTGACCACGAGGGCTACTACTGGATTCGAGGCCGTGTAGATGACGTTGTAAATGTCAGTGGCCACCGTCTGTCAACAGCCGAGATCGAAGCAGCTCTCATCGAGCACCGTAAGTCCAATTTTTCGCCGTCTGTCCGGCAGTGCTAAAATTCGATCCAGATTCCGTCGCCGAGGCGGCTGTCGTCGGCGTCCACGACGAGCTCACCGGCCAAGCCGTCAACGCGTTCGTCGCGCTCAAAGACGGCAATGACGGCTCAGATCAAACAAAGAAGGACTTGATCCTGCAGGTGCGCAAGTCGATTGGCCCATTCGCCGCACCCAAGGCCATCTTCGTGGTGCCAGACTTACCCAAGACGCGGTCCGGGAAGATCATGCGTCGCATTCTGCGCAAGATCTTGGCGGGCGAGGAGGACCAGTTGGGCGACATAACGACGGTAAGCCACCAAGTTCTTTATTGCTTGTCTTATCTTTGGGGGTTGTCGGCGTGACGGGGGTGACGCGTCAGAGACCGGAGGTTACGGAGCTAACGTGAGCGTAGTTGTCCGACCCCTCAATTGTTGATAAAATCATTGATGTGGTGCATTCAGCCAAGAAGAAGTAGAGGACTATGTGAGGCGTTTGAGTGGCGGGCAGATTTGACTAGAGGCTTGAAGTTGAACCACGTGAATTGAGCCGGAAGCGCTGGTCCAATTCCGGGATAGCAGCGGCTAAAATCAGTGGTGTTCGTGTGGCTGCGAGTTTCGGGGCGTCGCCTCCGGACGCTGGGTCGTGTTTATTCTTAGTAAGACGTCTGCTCGCGACTGTGCTGTTGATGAATACCAATCACCCCTTTTTACACGCGCGCCAGAGCGTTTCGTCGCCATGCGGTGCTAGAGTGCACGACGGAACTCTAGTTAACATTGTGTAAATGCCCAGTGACAGCTGTGGCTTGCCGTTACAGCCGGTTTCGAAATGGTTTGGGGCCGCTCTCCCCTGTCTGTCGCTAAGGTGACGCCTCCAAGCGGGCAGTGCACGCTGCTGACGAGTTCGGTGGCCTCTGATCGGCCTTGGGCTGCTAGGGGGCAAACTTTCAGGGTACTCTATACACACTCTTGCTCTTCGTTCGTTTGCTTCGTCGCTCACTATCGCGCTGGTATAATTCGGTGTTGTTGCTTTGTGAAACGAGCGCCCGGCGCCAGCTACACTCGTACCGCGCGAAGGAACCGGCGGATCCGCTCCCGTACCGGAGGCAGAGCATTTGCAAGAGTTCCATCTGGTACATGATCAGAGTGGTCGATAGCGAGAGGATAGAAGGCAGGCGACAGGCGCAAACCAGGCGCAAAGACGGGCGCTAGCCCATAGATTCCAGATACGATGCGGTTACCACTGGCATTCGCAGCGTGTGCGACCCTCATCGCGACCATCGCGTCCGCTTCCTCGACCGCCAGAGATCCGTTGCAGCGCATCGGGCTCGCGAAACAGGCCGATATACTCACGCCCAACCACCGGGTGACGGCGCTGTCTTCGTTCGACCTCGCCTTCGACTTCACGACCACGGGTCAGCGGATACGACTCAGCCTCGAGCCTAACCACGACTTGTTTCCCGAAGGCGCGAAATTAAGTTATTTGGGGTCTGATGGACGAATACACAGCGAAGAGCCCCTGGACCGGTTGGAGCACAAGATATACAAGGGCACAGCGTGGCTGAAGAGAGGGAGTCGCTGGGACAGAGCGGGCTGGGCGCGGATACATGTGAGGCGGGATGGCGTGGAGCCGCTGTTCGAAGGCACATTTACCATCGATCACGACCATCATCACATCTTACTCGGCGACAACTACAAGAGCACAATGGTAGAGGGCGATCCGGATATCGATCTTGCATCGGGCGAGGAGAAAATGGTGGTCTTCAGGGACAGCGATATGGGACGGATACAAGAACAGTCGGAGCTGAAGAGGCGGGACATTGGACAAGCGTGCGTGAGCGACGAGCTGCAGTTCAACACGCAGGAGGACCATCCTGTGTATGCTTCCATGCGGGCCCGGAGTGCCGAGGAGAACTTCTTCGCCATGCCATTTTCATCGCTGCTGGGCAAGAGACAACTCGATGGGACGCCCGGCGGTGGCAACGGCGCAGGCGTCAACCTTGTCTCGACCATCGGAAACACAAATGGATGTCCTAGTGCCCGCAAGGTCGCTCTCGTCGGCGTCGCCACAGATTGCACCTACATCAAAGAATTCGGTTCGGATCGGAACCGGACGAGAGACAATATCATCAAGCAGATGAACTCGGCGTCGGAGCTGTTTGAGAGCACCTTTCACATCTCACTCGGCCTCGCCAACGTTCTCATCACGGAGCCGCAATGCCCGACCACCGAACAGACAGCGACCCCTTGGAACCAGGACTGTTCATCCAACGTGGATATCCAAAGGCGATTGAATCTCTTTTCCAACTGGCGTGGAGGGCAAAAGGACGGCTTTTCCCACTGGACTCTGCTTTCGACGTGCAACACAGGCTCTGCCGTGGGCCTAGCATGGCTCGGCCAGGCTTGCACAGAAGGATCACAAGGCAATGGCGGGTCGAATGAGACCGTAGCTGGTGCCAACGTCGTCATCCGAACCTCGACCGAATGGCAGGTCATCGCGCACGAAACAGGGCACACGTTCGGTGCCGTCCACGATTGCACGGCGGATGCCTGCGCGAACAGCAACATGGTCAGCGCCCAGCAATGCTGTCCCCTCTCCTCCACCACCTGCGACGCCGGTGAGCAATTCATCATGAACCCGTCCACCGCGCAAGGCATCACGCGTTTTTCAGCCTGCAGCATCGGCAACATCTGCTCCGCGATCGGCCGCAACTCTGTCGATTCCCGCTGCCTCTCCAACAACCGCAACGTTAACCTCACGACGACGCAAACTTGCGGAAACGGCATCGTAGAGGGCGATGAGCAGTGCGACTGCGGCGGCGCAGATGCCTGCCAGAACAACAACTGCTGCGACCCCACCACCTGCCGCTTCAAGAACAATGCCGTCTGCGACGACTCCAACGAAGACTGCTGCAAGGACTGCCAGTTCGCCAGCTCCACCACCGTATGTCGCGCCTCCAACGGCGACTGCGACCCCCAGGAAACCTGCACCGGCAACTCCCCCTACTGCCCGGAAGACAAAACCCAAAACGACGGCACGAACTGCGGGAACGGCCTCCGCTGTGCGTCCGGTCAGTGCACGAGCCGCGACCAGCAGTGCAAGACTATCATGGGCAGTTACACGCAAGGAAACGATACATATGCGTGCGATAATAGTAATTGCATGCTGAGCTGTGCGAGCCCCGAGTTTGGCAATACGTGCTATGGGCTGCAGCAGAACTTTTTGGACGGGACAGGGTGTACGGGCGGGGGCACGTGTCAGAATGTAAGTTCATATCCCTCTCGCCCCTCACGAGTACATACACATTTTCTGCGCGAAGGGATGGAGCTGATGAGTGTATAGGGCCAGTGCGTAGGCGGCTCCGTCGGCACCGAAGTGAAAGACTGGATCGACCGCAACAAAAGCCTCGTCATCGGCCTCGCCGCCGGCATCGGCGGCCTCATTCTTCTCTCCATTCTCAGCTGCTGCTGGCGCTCGTACCGTCGGCGACGCACGAAGAAGGCCTACGCCGCCGCCGCCGCCGCCGCCGCCCCCTACCGTGGCCCTATGCCCCAGCAATATGGCCCGCCACCGCCGGGCGTGCCCCCCGCTGCCAGGAATAGAAGCGGCAGGAGAAGAGGTGGCCCGCCGAGTCCCGGTGGTGGTGGTGTTCCGCCGATGGGTCAGCCTCCCGGTCAGCCGGCGCCCATGTGGACGCCGCAGACGGGGCATGCGGGGGTGCCGCCGCCGCCACCGCCTATGTATAGGAGTAGGAGTATTCGGTATGCGTAGGAGCAAAACAAAGCATGCATCTAGAACTGTTGCATTATCACGATCTTTTTGGGCGTTTTCTTAGCTAGATGGCTTGCATGGTTTGGCATATCATGGCGTTGTTTTGGGATTGGGAAGAGCTTCGTTACACTTTTTATCGGGAGGATGGGTATTGGGTTGGGTTGGATATCTGGTACAGACAGATAGGTACCTTGTTTAGTGAAGAGGTGGAGTGGTGCATATAGCAAGACTGCGAGGGGATGTGAATGAACGAGTTTACTTTGTCATCTGAAGTCATTTTGCGCGTTGGGGTGTGCGTAGAAGGGCGATGTTGCGGGGTGTGTGATAAGGTATATGTTGAGGGACGTGAACCGCGGTTGAGATGGAGAGATACCGCTGAACGCTCATAGCCAGGGGGGATCTTGATACTGCAACTAAGCGTCTTGCTTCACGGCTCGTGGGGTGCAGGTCGGGTTATTCGGCGCAGGCGATGTTGGAATAGCAGAGGAAGGAAATAACAACAGGAGTGAGAAATATAGCCAGCGATGGTATAGTGAGTACTTGTTGGGACCCCGTAGGCCACCCGCTGGGTGATTTGGCGTCTGCAACTCTGGTAGCGAACATCGCAAAGCAGTGAGGCTATACGCGGAGATGCCTATCGCGGTTCGGTACCGCATGTAGTGGACTCCAGCGTGATCTCCACTTCCACCCAGGAGACATAGAAATGGGGTCTTGTCGGTATGCGAGGTTTCTCCAACGCGGTGACGTCGGCTGCGTTTCTTCCTCTCCTGTACACTTACATTATACCGCACAAAAAACGCACAAAGGCTTTTCGCATCGCACTGAAACCGAAACATCGAACCCGCGCGAGGGAATGAAGGAAGTCGCCCAGCTACAGGCTTTGCACTTTTCTCGGCCGCCCTAGGCAAGCTGAGCTGGACGTAATCGAGCATACATAAAGGTTGTTGATGAAGCACCATTATCATGCAGCGAGGGCTCAGTGTCAACACAACACACAGCGGTCCAGCGCATGTACTCAGCTGGTTAATAACGAGGTCCGTGATCCCACCAGCGGCCCGTTTTGCCGGCGAGCAGTGTCAGTCTAGAGATCAACAAGGTCGGAAGATACCATGGTATCCCGAAGCCGCTCGAGTCCCTGTCCGCATAGGCGGAATCACGTCCGCGGAAACAGTTCTCTCTACTCCCGATCCTCTTCCTCATCCCAATCAACGAGGGCGCGTCATTCCGAACCAGTCGCAGCCCAGACGACGCGGAACCCAAAGTCTGGGAGCGAATTAAGTGTATCCCCTGACCAGGCTGCGCTGTTCACGCTCTGGCGGCGCACGCGCACAGCACCATCGTCTCCACCGCGTCTGCCAGCCATATCTCTGCGGAAGGGCTTCGCGGAGGCGGTTAGACCGGAGACGGAGAAGCAGAAGATAGAGGGAGGGAAGAGGGATGAAACCGTTACGACTCGATCGCGCGTAGTAGAGAGAAGGGGTGAGAGCGTGCATCGCGTGCGGGAAGGGGATGCGAAAAGGAGGGCGAGGCGGAAGGATAGTTTGGGGAAAGAGGGGGCAAAAAAACAAAGAGGGAGAGGAGCGTAGGAGGGAGGAGAGAAGCGTGTGGCGGGAGTGGTGGTGAGGGCATTTGAGAGGATGGGTGTTCCACATGGGTGGTAGCAGATGGGATGCAAAGCCGACGAGGGTAAGAATTTGTGATGGGGTAGATGAGTGAGGTCTTGAGCCTCAAAAGTTCCACTGCGGGGCGGCCGGAAGCATCCAGGCACCAGATTGCTGAGCTGTCAGGTGAAGGACAAGTGCCATTTCCCGGGGCTTGTAGGTGATAGCGGGTGGGGAGAAGGATTGATACGTACAATAACGGGGTCTGTTAATACTCGATCTAGGTTTTGTCTAGTAGGAATGCTGTTTCAGCATTGCGATGTGAATATTCTGTCGCACACGGTGTTCGTGTGGCGAGTGGCGGCGAGGATTTCCGTTAATTTGATGTTGCGGTACCTTTGTCCTATCCGTGACTTTGCTGCCATTCTCGTGCTGTGATTTGTGTTTATCTTTTTTTTTCCTGGCTAGGTCGTCCTGTGGAGCGCATGGGTTAGCCCAGCGGGATGTGGTGAGTACGTGTTCTAGCTCGTGATTGGGAGATCTTCTTTCCTGCGATCTGGCAAGGCTGTTAATAGTGAGCCGTGGTAAGTTTTCACATTAATACACGATATCCAAGTACAACGGTTGCAGATTGTCTTTTCTTTTGAGTCGTGGTTCACAGGTAGACGCAGTTGGAGAGTACGGGGATGCCCGACTGTAGTGGTTTTGCTGTGGGAAAGGTGTCCTGCTCATATATTGAGCGTAAAAGAACGTACGCGGGAAGACAAACCGCATTCATAGGGTCCTTGTGATCTAGAGCGTAATGCATTTAACTCGGTGACCCGTTCTATCTATTGAAAGGTAGCATGTTCTTCCTGATGTTTTTGTGCGGGCACTGTTGATGTTGCGTTGACGTCACCCAACTGGACCCCTCCTTCGCCCATGCACTCACTACATCCGAGAGATGGTTCCCTACGCGAATCAAAAGATTTGGCTCGATTCCCATGGTGGATCGCGTTCGAAACGCTCACGCGCACGGCTCGGCTGCATGCACTAATTAGGCGTCCTAGTGCAAGTTCCTTGCTCAGCTATCGCTGTATCGTCATCTCTTAGACCTCCAGAGTCCAGACGATCCCGCATCCGACTCAGGTCCACCTGACCCGCAATGACTTCGAAACTCTCCTATCCCCCCGCGGCCATGGATTTTCTGTCCTTCACGCCCCTCGCCAGCCGAATTGACCGCCCACCATGAGTTTCATCGCCGACCATGTGCGGAATGCTTACCATGACAAGCAGACGCATGTCGTCATGTTCTCAAGCACCGCTATTGCCCTGTATGGGTACGATCAAGGAATGATGTCTCTGAGTACGTATAGACTTCCTCTCGGCCATATCTTGCTGCTGGGGAGGGCGAAAATGCCTTGCGAATGAGGCAACACCCAGCGTGTCGACATTCTGCGATCGTGAATGTACTGTGCTAATCGTGTCCTCACCCTTCAGTCAACACCAATTATGACTACCTACACACAATGGGTATCAGCGAGTCATCACCTCTTGTGGGTGTAATCGTCGCCGTCTACTATCTCGGATGCGCCGTGGGCGCGGTGTTGTTCTCGAAATTAGCAGACAAGTCCGGACGAAAGCGCTCGATATTCCTCAGCCTCGCGACTGCCTCCCTCGGTAACCTTATGATGTTTCTATCGGGATTGGGATACACAAAGGGCGCTTTGGCTATAATGATGACCGGGAGGGTGGTTATGGGCTTGGGCGTTGGCGGGATCGACTCCGTCATTCCTACCTATAGCTCGGAGCTCTCCGAAGACGATGCAAGAGGGAAAGCATTGGCGCAAGAGTTCCAGAGCAACATTTTCGGGCTGCTTATGGCGTTTGGGTAGGCGATGTGCGACGTGAATGATCAATCAAGTCTAACATTGCGTAGCATCAATCTAGGCGTAACCGTGGCGCTAGGCAAATGGAGCCAGTGGGCTTGGAGGACGCCCATAATCATCATGCAAATATACCCGGTACTGTTAATGGCCTTTGTGGAGCAGCTTCCCGAGAGTCCCAGATGGTTCATATATCATGGTCGAGAGACCGATGCCCAAGCAGCATTAAACGACATATACGGCAATGAGGGCGACAGCAAGCTCGACGAGTTGTTGGATGCGCACGAGAAGGAAAAGGAGCAGCATGTCGGATACTTGGACATGATAACTCCGGGGCATCCTCAGTTCCATCCGACTTTCATCACTATAATGGGACAAATCAATCAGGCTCTGACAGGGTATGGCGCTGTCAGTGTGTATGGTCCACAAATCTTCGAGGTACGCCTGCTTCCACCCCATCCTCCCTAGAGGAGTTTTTATTGCAGTCTGGCGTCCGCTCACCTGTCGCAGCTCCTCGGATTCCGCGTAAGAATCGCCGAATATCTCACCCTTGGAAATTATACCTCATATTTCCTTTTGATGACAATTGCCTGGCTTCTCATTGATGCCCTCGGTCGTCGTAAACTCCTTCTTCAAGGGTCCGCCATCCTGAGCTCCTCATTCTTGCTCCTCGCCGTCTTTGGCGGTCTCTCCCTCCACTCCTCCAAACTCGATATTCCGACCTTCGTCCCCGGCCTGCTCGGCACGATTGTCCTTTTTATAGCCACTGGCGCCTTTGGCATCGGATGGCTCGCGACCGTGTGGCTTATTCCCACCGAAATCTATCCCACCACCGCCCGCTCGCAAGGCACCGCCATATCGGTCATCGTATGGGGTTTCGCCAATTTCGCAATCACATTCTTGACGCCTGTCATGTTCAACAACCTTTCGTATTTGATCTTCGTGGTTTTCGCGATTTCGAACGCACTTGCGGGGCTTTGGACTTGGCTGTATCTGCCGGAGACGGGCGGGCGCACATTCGAAGAGAATCAGCAATTCTTCACCGAGGCGAAGGAGGCAGGGACGTGGAGAGTGAGGAAGGTGGCTGGGGGCGAGTTCACAGTGTTCAAATATCCGAACCCTGAGGGTGGGGATGTTGTGGATGCGGAGAGGGTGCCGCTGCTGACGAGAATCGAGGACCAGGTGCCTAGTGTCGAGTAGGTTCTCTGTGGACAGCTGACCTTTGGCTAAGACTGTATACCAAATCGTATTTCCTGAGATTTGGTCGTCAAATAACGTGCGCTTTTCGTGTCGTAACAAAGTTCTTGTCTGCTCTCCTATCGTTCATAACTCATGGGAACCATCGGCCCGTTCGAGCCTCTCTGATCTCCTACCTAACAGTTAGCCTGCATGACCAAGCATCTGGATAATCCAACAACAATAGGCAAAGGTAAAAACTAATTTATGGAGGCGTATAGGCTAAAGGAGGTGCCAAAAGGTAGGTAGTATATTACTTATATATAACTAAATAATAAGGTGTATAAAGGGTGCTAAGGCTAGTTTAGTTATATATTAGTTTAGCCATATACTAACTAAATATCTGTAATAAACTTTCTAATAAAAAAAAGTTTAGTAAAGATAGTATATTAGGAGTATATATTATAAGATAATTTATAGCTACCTTATATAACACTTTCTGTCCGTACGCAGTACGGGCAGCTACCTAATGCGATGTCTTAAGACAGGTGACAATGGTTATGTAATACCGCACAGGCAAAGGCACAGACCATAGTCACCGTGCGCGAGCATCAATCCTTATAACCCCCTTTCCTCCGTACGTAGAATAGACAGACAAGACTTGAATACCAGACCCTTTTCTCACCCGTACCATCGTACAACTATCTAGCCCTATCATATCGCGATATGCTTGGCTTAGTATAGCCCATTCAACACTTTCTATATATTATTTATTTACTATAAACGCAAATATTATAGTAGCAAAAAAAAATTAATACTTAATAGACATATTTTACATATAAAGAATAGAAAGTTATAAAATGTAGCTAATATTAAATATAAAGTTTTTTTGTCCCTTACGTGTGTTAAGTCCCTGAGGGATAGCTGGTCCCTATAGGGCTAAGGTTAGTTCTCGGGCAGGAGTACCAGTAAGGTAAAAAAGAGGTTATTAATAGCTCGCGTGTATTAATAGGATATTAGTATTAAAAGTAATACGTAGTTATAAACAAATTAATAATGCCTAAGTATAATTTAAATAATACATTAATATATAAGGTTAAACACAAAGCTAGAAGGTCTATATTTAATATTCTTATATATAAGTCCTTTCCCATAGGTCTAAAATTCCTATTTTGTCCTAGGATCCTAAATACTAAGATAGTTTTAGGACTTCTAATATTTTAGAACACGTAACTTATTACGTAATTTATAGCTAAGTTAGGAATTTTGGCTTAGGCATATAGATAAGTGTTAATACTTAGCTATATATTATATTAAATTTTAATAAATCTTAATATTAGCTCCCCTCTCAAGGCTTAATATCTTTATAAGTTAACTACTTATAAAGCTGATTTCTTAATCCGCCTAATACTATTATTCGTAAGCTAATTATCTTAAGTAAAATTATATATTTATTATAGTTACGTATTCGTACTACGCTAAGAAGTAATTATCCTATTATTTATTATTACTACACTTAAAGCGCATAAAAAATATTTAGTATAGTAATTAAAAATATAAGCTAGAGCAGATTCCTTTACTAGATTATTTAAAAATAGTTGTTAAGTTAGAGAGATTAGAGAAGTTAGAGGCCAAGGAGGAGGTAAAACTTTAGGTAAAAGAAAAGCTTGCTTATACAGCGCTCTTGCGTGCTTATCTAGCACAAAAGAAAATAGTGTAATTACGTAATTAGTCCAAGAAGTTACGTTAAAAGAAATAAAAGTTATTTAATTATAGCATATCTACGATAAATAAATTAGAAGCCTTAGAGACTTATAAGGAGGTTGCTTAGGTAGTAGTATTAATTAATCCTAATACTACTCTAGGTGTAGAGATAATAGACTAGTTAGCGATCTAGTTAAAGCCTTCCTCTTCTACTACGTAATAGTACGCTAGTACTATTAGATTTTTTTCTTAATAATTTTATAAGTAATTCTCTAGTTCCTAGGTATTCTTCCTATATAAGTAACTTTTTTATTTAATAAGGTACGTGCGTGGCAAATCCATGTGCTATAGTATTTATTTAACTTTAAATTTATTATCTTCCTTAGGTCAGTAATAAAAGGTTATTTTAACTAGTGTCTCCGGGTCTGCGGGTTCTAATTAGTTAATATAAAATACTAGGTGTATCTTAGCATTTAGTAGTAGTGCTAATTACTAGTTAACTAGTAATATTTATTCGGAAAAAAATAGTCTAACTTTAATATAATCTAGTTTCTTATACTTTTTCTTTTAAGTTTAAAAATTTTTTATGAGTAGATATGCTTTATCCCCTTTCTTTAGCTAAGGTGCTATTTTTTGTTTATAGTTAGTGTATAAAATACTTTATTATTAAGCCTTCTTAAGATTCTCTTAGAGTTATTTATATATCTTTTTCATAGTTTCTACTACGTTAATTGCTTCTTCTGTCCTTATTACTATAGGAAATATCTAATTAAAGAGATATAGGTGTCTCCCGTAATTTATATAGAATAGTATATATTTAGTGATGTTAAGATCTGAACATGTATGGAACAAGGAGGGCCAACGGGCCTCCAGTGGGGGTGACACTCGGCGGGGTCGCGTAACCGAGGTCACGTGACAACACCATCCAGCCAAGACTCACCAGCCATGGATGGCGATACCGTCCATGGATGGCAACGGTATCTTGGATGGTATGAATTCCTTATGTATATAACGGAACACAAATACCTTTATAGAATGTGTGTTTAACCTGTTTATCAATCTATCGTTTGGATCTGAATAAGCAATCTTGTTGATTTGATTGTGCTGTACACACCTTTAATACTAACGCCCCAGTGACAAGCGCAAGCTATCACTACGACCCTCTCCCGTCCTACCAGTACTCCTGCCCGAGAACCAACCTTAGCCCCTTAGGGATTAGCTATCTCTTTGGGATCTTAACAAGTTACTACTAATACTTTATTACTATACGCTAATTACGCTATATGTAGTAAGGAAATCTAGTTATTATTTTGATTATTGTAGTAGATGCGTAGGTATGTCTTAATTGTCGAATTTATACGTTCTATTTATCTATCTAGTTATAAGTAATAAGCTATAAATAGCTTTCGTTTTATTCTAATAAGTAATATAAGCGTTATCTAGTAGTTTAAGGTAAAAAGCTTATCTCTATTACTAATAATTATCTTTAGAATACTATAGTGTTATATAAGTTAGTCTAGAATAAGAAATGCTAGTTCCTTAGTTATAGTTATTTGTTAACAGGATAGTAATTTTGCGTATTTAGTAAATTAATAAATAATTACTAATATAGTGTTGTAGCTAATTTTATTAAATAGGTCTTTTAATTTAGGTAGTCTAATTATAAAGTCAATAGCGATGTCTTCTTATAGTGCTATAGGTATCTAGATTGCTTATATCTTTTTATACTTAAAATGTGTGGCGTGCTTATTTCGTTAGTAGTCTATATACTTATAAATATACTTTATTATTACTTCCTTTATTCCTCTAAGTAAGTAATTCTATTAAATAAGTTACATTATTTGTCTGACTCCTAGGTGTCTATATATAGGGTTATTATAGTATTATTATATAATTTTAGTTTATAGTTCTTTAGATACTTCTCGTATAGTAACAAGTAGTTAGTTAAGCTCTGCTATGAGTTTTAATAATCTATTAGAGTTCTATTATAGTATTATAAAGTAGGGTTTTACTTTCTCTCTTATAAGGTTAATATTCCTACTAAGGGCGTCTACTTATTTATTATTCTTTTTTAGTGTATATATAAGTTTAAACTTATACTATTCTAGTATTTTTAACTATTCTACTTATCGTGGCGTAAGTTCCTTAGTTATTATAAATCTTATAGGATTTTTATAGTTTATAAAAATTATAAGACTTAAGTAACTAAATGCGTCGACTCTTTAGTACTTAACTGCCTTAATAATTATATAAAGTCCCTTGTCGTATATATTATATCGTGTTTCTGCTCCGCTAAGCTTGCATAAATAGTAGGTGATAGGGTACTATTTATTATCCTTTTCTTACTTTGCGCAAGCACTAATCGCAAGATTACTTATATTTGTATTAATTTATAGAGATTCTTTATCCCTAAAGTAAATAAGAACTAGTGCCGTAGTGCATGCTTTTATTAAGTGTTTAGATAACTTTTTATATTCTTTAGTCTATTTAAAAGACGTCTCTTTCTTAGTAAAATTAATTAATAGTATCGTAACGTTAGCGTCGTCTTGGATAAACTGTCTATTAAATCTATAAAATCCTAAAATTTTTTAGATGTTCTTAACTATCTTTAGTATAGGCTAGTTTATAATATATGTAATCATATTTAGCGCAACTTTAATTCCTTTTGTACTAATAATACATTCTAAGAATTCAAATTATTTTATATACTATTTATATTTTTTTGGTTTAATTTTAAGGCGTGATTCGTCTAATGCCTCTAACACTATTTATATATAAGGAACATAATCTAATTTATTATTAAAAAAGATAAGTATGCCGTCTATATATACGATAGTAAATATATCTAGATAATTATAAAATATATTATTAACTAGTGCGTAGAAGTTCGCTGAAGCGTTCGTAAGTCTAAAAGGTATAATTATATATTTAAATAGTTTATAGCGTAATCTAAACGCTATCTTCTACTTATTACCTTCCCTAATTTATATAAGGTAGTATTTATCTTATAGGTTTATTATTATAAAAATTTTAGCTCTTAAGAGTTAGTCTCTAAGTTCTAAGATATTTAGTAATAAGTATTAATTCTTAATTATTATATTATTAACTGTATAATAGTTAACGTATAGTCGTAGTATTCTATCCTTTTTAATAATAAATATAAAGGGGCTAGCTACTAGTAACTTTAATAGTTATATATAGCCTTTCTTAAAGTTTATCTTATTAAATTCCTTCTCCTACTAGAGTTTCTTTTTAGTCTTAATATATAGTAGTCTAAAGGGTAGCGTTTTTTCTTTTTCTAGGTCTATTGCGAGATCCTAGAGTTAATATTTTAAAAGGTTAGTCTTATCTTCTCTTTTAGTAAACATATAATTCTATGCTTAGTAGCATTCTAGAATCTTATAGAGTGTACTACTATCTATCTTTTTAAGCTTTGTAACCTAGTAGTTCCTGCTAGCGTCTACTAAGGGTGTTTCGTGTTTATTAACTTTTAGTTATAAGACTAAGTTATTTATAGTGTTTAAAAGATAGCGTTCACTTTCCCTAATTAATAGTAGGGTTATACTTTCTTAATAAGGCTATTTTTAGTACTATATTATAATTAGCTTTTTTAAGGATGTTAAGGGCAATTATCTCTTAGTATCTATAGATCTTAAGTATTGTTTTAACCTTATATTTAATTCGTGGCGTACGAAGTAGTAAGTGTTTATTTATATTATAGATAGCGTATGGTGTAGCTTTCTTACGCTTATAGAGTCCTGCCCTATTAAGTACGTTTTAGGATATATAACTTTCCTATACTCCTAAATCTTGTATAGCGTTTATTTATATTCCTTTAAGCTATACTAGTAGCTTAATTAACGCCTAACTATTTATAATATTTAGTTTTTTAAAGGCGTGCTCTTGCTTAAGCCTAGGTTTAAAAAAGATATCTTTTCTACGGATAGTTATATAGGTCTTAGTGGTTTCTCTTTATTCTGTAGATACTTATTATATTATTTTCTTATATAGATTACTTTACTAATTTCTCTTCCTTTTACTTTATCTAAGTGTACTATCTCTTTGTAATAGTTCTTTAGTCTAAATCTAAAGAGTGCTTTGTTCTACTTATGTTCCTTATAGTCAAGGTAAAGATATGTTTGCTATTTATTAATATATAGTTTTTATTAATTAATACTAATAGCACGTTATTTATAGCTTTATTTAAATATAAAAAGTACTTAGTTTTGCGTTTATCTTAGCGGTGTATATTACACTTTATTACTAAGTAGTTAAACTATTCCTGTTAGTATTATTATTTTTAATTTTAAAAATATTTTATTTACTTTCCTGCGTAGTGTGCGGCGTATTATTAATATATATAGTATTTTTATTAAAGAGTACTTTAAATAGGATTTTAGTAGTTTAAGTTATATATTAGTTTATAATTATCGTTTTCTATAATATATATCTTGCATAGGTTTAATATTTATATTTATAGTCTACAAATTCTCGCGTAGCTTTACTAATTAGGCAAGTTTATTTTAGTAAATATATAATATATTTAGTTTTTATTATTAAGTATCTTAAGGCTTCTTCTCTAGGTTATTATATCCTTAAGAAGTTAAAAATATCTTACTATTTAACTTCCTCTAGAGGTAGTCGTGCCTTTAAGTATAGTATAAGAGATTATTATATTAGTTAGTTTTTTTTAAAAGCTTTATTATCAGCACCCTTATATATACAAAAGTTTAATAATTTTAATTACTTCAAGTTTTTATCTAGGATATTAGGTTACTTAATATAAAATATTACGTACTATTCTTCTGCGTCTGGGTCCGCATTCTTAATAATTAGTACGTTTAATTATTTAATAGCTTTATTCTTAGATTTGTAGTTCCTAGCTACGTAGCCTAGTTTACTATATATAAGGTAGGTACGTATCTTAGTCTTTAGCAGGCGAGTTCTATTTAAAAGTTATATATAGTTATTATTAAACTTTTAAGGGCCTACGACCTTTCCTATTTCCTTTTTTAAGGTATGAAATTACTGTGGTATCAGGCAAAAGTGAGGTGAGTGGCCCGCGCACAGCAGGGATGCCTGACTCGATACAAAACGGACGCCACTAAACAGAAATACCATTAGCTCTATGTAATTTATATGATAATGCTTGTACCTCTGTCGTGTGCTGTTCACCACAACATCACCACAATGTCTCCCCTATTAACACCAACTCGTCGATACCTCACTCGCGACTAACGCCTCTAGATACGCATCTTACGTCTAGCTAGGCACACTTACCTATTTATTACTAACCTTCTTAAGGTCTTAGAGAGATAAGTTGCCTGCGTAATTACTAGCGTACGTGTTACGCTAAAGAAGCGTACTAGTTATCTACCTTCCCTTATAAATAAACAAGTAGACTAGCTTAAAGAATTTATTAAATCCTCTTAAAAGGGGAGGTAGATAAGTTTCCTACGCCTTATAGAGGATCCCTTTACTTACTAGGGCGTTAGTAAATACGTAATTTAGAATACTTTATAAAGTAGGGGGTATACTCGCCGCGTTGCTCTTGCTAAGCCTCCTCTTACTAAGAAGAATTGTTAGCTACGCCTCGCGTGGGTAAAAGCTTACGCTAACTAGTCTTCTTAGTAGTAGTATATAATCCTCTAGAGCGATAAAACTTAGGTGACTAGTAAGTAGCATTGTAAGAAGTAGGTTACTAGGCGCCCTAAAGAGGAATTAAATCCCTTCTATGTTATTAAGAAACTACGTAAGAAGCGTAGCTAGATGTTCTAGGGTTGCTTCTTAGGTACGACAAAGGGGCTGTTAGTATTCTAAGAGAAGGAATAGAAGAGTATTAATAAGAAGAGCTATTATAAGAGAG
This sequence comes from Bimuria novae-zelandiae CBS 107.79, assembly GCA_010015655.1. NCBI lineage: Eukaryota > Fungi > Ascomycota > Dothideomycetes > Pleosporales > Didymosphaeriaceae > Bimuria > Bimuria novae-zelandiae. The sequence continues at coordinate 495,095 of ML976661.1, read as the reverse complement.
TTATACCTCTTGTTCACGGATAACTACGCCTTAATCTACATCTTTAATTTATGTAAAATAGCGCTCCTGGGCACGCTGCTGCTTACACAATTAAAGAGCTTTAATTAAGAGGAATTTACCTTATCTTTTAGCTAGCGTTCTCGCCAGATCTTAACCTAATTAAGGCAGTGTGGAATAAGATAAAGGACTATATTAAGTAGTATTATCTTAATCTACCTAGGAGTAAGTAGTATATATATAGCTAGCTGCGTAATATTGTACAGAAAGCGTAGGACTTAATTAGAAGTAAAGTATTTAGGGAGCTTGTTAAGAGCATGCTAGCTAGATGCCAGGCTGTAATTAATGCGAAGGTGGTCACACTAGGTACTGAAATTTATACATAAAAGAGGACAAGCGTGCGAAATTTACATGGCTCGGCATCTTGGCGACACCCCTGTTGTGCGCGGGCCACTCACCTCACTTTTGCCTGATACCACAGTAGATTTCTTTTACTAGCTAGTAATCGTACGAGTTATATTATTATTATTATTATTATTAAGGTACCTTTGATGCTTTATAAACTATAGGTATAGGTTTTCTAAAGCTAGCGTTCCTTAGGTTTCTATAAAACTCTTTTTATGACGCGAACTATTCTCTTTTAATCTTAATTAATTCTTTATATAGTTTATTTAGAGTTTTAATTTTTATACTACTACGTAGGAGTTCTTCTCGCACCATATACCTAAGTCCTTACTTATATATAGTTTTAAGAGATTCTTGTTCCTATTTAAGCTATATATTTAGCTATAAATTATTATTATTTAATTATTTAAATAGCCTGTTTAACTATAGTAGATTTATTAGTAATTCTAAATAGTTGTTTAAGGTACCTTTTAAAGTTAGGATAGTCTTTAATAATATTAACTACGTTAGCGTGGCTATTAACGTAGTCTTTGTCTTAGTTTTAGTAGTCTATGTCTATCTATTTAACTAGATATAGGTAGATCTATTTTTTAATTACTCTTTATATATATATTGCTACAAAGACAACCTTCTTTTGGTTCTTAAAATTATTATCTTAATTAAAGAATTATAGGTCTAGTTATAGTAGCTATATATTAAGGAGCTTGCGGTTGCTTTTATATAAATTAGGTTTATATACTTTATTTTTATTATCCTTTATTAGTAGGACGCTAGTGCGATTAAAAGCTATAAAAGAGATAGGGGTCTTTATAGTACTTATATTAAGGGTATTTAAGATATTAAGTCCTTAAGAGGTAATTATTCCCTATAAGGCTAAGGTTAGTTCTTAGGCAAGAGTACTAGTAAGGTAAAAAAAGTTTTATTAATAGCTTACGCGTATTAATCGGGTGTTAGTATTAAAAGTACTACGCGATTATAAATATATTAATAAAAGTTTAAGTATAATTTAAATAATAGATTAATAAATAAGGTTAAATACGAAGATAGAGAGTCTATCTCTCGTGTTCCTATATGCTAGTCCTGGACTGCTCGCTGGCGAGCACTCTCTGGAGAGCAGTTACATGACTTCGTAAGTGCTAACAACGCGACAAGCGAAGACAAGGGTGTCTCCACGTGTACACGCTGTGACTAAGTACAAAATGGTTTGCCGTCCTTATGTTGGATCGTGGATCCTAACATATATATTTATTATTTAGCTAATTTTAAAAACTGTAATTTTTTATTAGGGAGACAGATTATTCTTAGTACACTAATTAGTAAAGAGTATCTTTATTTAAAAAACAATATAGGGTAAGACTATTTAAATTACGCTACTAATACTTAGTAATATTAATATATACTTTTTATTACTTTTTTACACTTATTTTAGCCGCTTACGCCTCTTAAAGCTAGTAATAACCTTTTAGCTTATTAAAGTTTTATATATTCTTGTAGCGATAGCACGAAGTACGAAAAGGGATACGTGGCGACTCGCTTATAGAAGCTAGAATCATACACTAGTTCTAATATTACTTATATATATTATACTATACAAGAATATACCAGCTTTGGTATTCTTGTGCGTACCTTTTGGTATAAGTAGGGAAGTCACATAGTATTGGCTTAGTAAGCGGGGCGCTTACCTCATTACAATTCTTATTCTATATGCCGTACTTCGCCTTTATATTTTATATAAGTAAAAATTAATTTAATATAATAGTAGGAACTTTATATAGTGTTTTTAAATAGTTTAGCTTATAATTAAACCTTAGTATAAGCGTAGATATATATTTAATAAAGCTTAATAGCTAGTTCTTGCTAACATAGCCTTAGCCACGCGTAGCTAGTAGAGTATCCGCTATATCTTAAACCTACGCAAGGGTTATAAAGTATCCTTACTATTACAAGAGCAACGAGTAGAGGTATTTTGGGCCTAGGTAGGCTAGATTAATATACTCGTTCGGTGTCTACGTGTAGGTACAAAACGTTAGATAAGGAAGAAAGGTCTTCTACCTCTATCTAACGTAGATCTATCTATCTTCCTTGGCTAGGTGCTAATACCTAGATACCTAGCGTCATTTCTAACTAATCGGACGTAAGCTTCGGGGTATAGACTATTAGACCTTTAGCTCCCGAAGTATAAGTTTAGAGGTAGAAGCCTAGCTTCTAACTCTCGTTTGTCTATTAACATACTGTTGTTAATAGTGTGCCTAGGTTATTAGGTTGCCTTGGAGGTTACCGTAACACTGGCTTAGTAAGATCTAAGATATACTAGATAATTATCTCCTCCTTTAACTTTATAAGCTTTATTAAGTTTAGTTATATTTTAGCGCGTCTATTACGTAGTATTAATTTAAGCGTATTATACGTAGTAGCAGCGCGTTAGACTAACTCAATTTAGTTATTAAAAATAAATTATAAGATAAGCTATATATTTGCTTCCTACGAAGTAGATTAACTATTATTTTATTAAGCTACTATATGTTAATTATAAGTTAGTGTAAGCTTAATAAAAGTGCGTAGCTCGTCCAGATGCGTAGCTCGCATGTGGAATACGTTAGTACTTAAGTATTATATTATTAAAGTAAAGTTTTTATATTTTATAATAGAAACTATTAGATAGATGCTTAATTAGAGTAAAATTCTTATAGTTATATGCTAATGTACTAATAAAAAATTTAGTAAAGAGGGTACCGTACTGAGACAGTTAGTGTGCCGCGACAGTCAATGCGACACTTTTTACTAGTAAATTTCAAGAAAATTACCAACTTTATAGCCTTATAACTTTATATCTAGGTAATGTTTTTTTATTATTTCTTAAAATTGTAATAGGATAGTATTTATATTAAAGATTTATGATGAAGAGATATATATTATATATTCTAATGGTGTCCTCTTTTATTAGTTAAATAGGTATTTTTTTTTCTTTGTTAGCTCTTTATTTTTTTTATCCTAATCTTTCTATACTTCCTTCCTTATTAATTCTTTTATCTATATTTTATATTTATCGTTTTTTAGCTATCTCTTTTTTATTTTTGCTGGTTTTTTTCTTCTTGGATTCTTAGGGTATTTTTAATATTCTAAATATGTTAATTTTCGTCTTATCTATAGGTTTTTTTTTTTAAGATTGCTTTCTTTTTGGAGTTATTAATATGTGTTCTCTTTTTAGTAGTTTATTTTTGATTAATTTTCGAGCTTTTATTGTTTAGTAATTCTCTCTTTTTTTAGTTTTAGTGTATCGCTTTTTTGTTTGTGATTTTTTCTTCTTTTTTTGTTTATGATTTATATCTCTTTATTATAAATCTTTAATATAAATCCTGTCCTATTATGATTTTAAGAAATAATAAAAAAACATTACCTAGATATAAAGTTATAAGGCTATAAAGTTGGTAATTTTCTTGAAATTTACTAGTAAAAAGTGTCGCATTGACTGTCGCGGCACACTGACTGTCTCGGCACGGTATCTAAGCACGCGCGGAATCATAAAATTGTGCCAGCCATATTCACAGGAAGGTGCATAAAACGGTTGTGGATCGAGCTATCGATAACCCAATACAGACAACGGCCGATGGTCTGATCATGACGCGTAAGTTTAATGTAAGCCACTCACTAAACAATAATGTTCCTAAAGCTTCGGCGATGAGCGAGATAAAGGATGGAAACTTATGCATACCACTCGATCCTACCACCGCGTGTGGGGATTCGGGAACGCGAGAATCCTGCGTTGTACATCGAGTTGGGCATCTCGCTTCCCCGGAAAGATGGTCCTGATTCAGGTGTGGAGAACGCCGAAATTTGACGGCATTAGCAGATCTTCACGAGCTCGGTCGATGCGGAAAGATGTTTAACAACGTAGAAGCTAACACTATGCTCGTACTTAAGGTAATTTCCCGGTGAGTACCTTCGTCCGTCACTCTGAAAATCCCCGAGGGTTCCTTCGTACTGGGAAACGACGATAGCGACGAAGCGCAGCGACCACACAGTTCTCGCTTCTCCATTCAAAACGGTCATTTACATCTTTTTCTACATAGGAAAGTAATAGCATGGAATATTCCCATGTGTCTCAATGCGTTTATCGCCTAGGTGGTCGACGTTTCGGCCGCTTACATATTTTATCTGCCGGTGCTTCATGATTCTTACAAAGACATTTGTAACCCCAATGTTGAGCGTTACCTTTCAGCAAAATTTCACGGGTAGGTCTGACTTTGCAAACGCTTTCTTCAGCTGTATTGCTGCCTTGCGGGAACCGCAACGGTGGGAGGGGCTGCGAGGCGCGGTAGTCTGCGCGGCTACCGCCTGACTGCGCCGTTGGCCCCTCTGGCACTACCGAGACTACGGCGGATGCTACCACCTGGTTCCGAAATATTTTGTATGGTCTTTCCTTAGAGTGTGATGGCCATGTCTTTGGCCTCGAGAAATCTGCCCAACGGTGGATGACTTGATGTCACGAGAAACCTTGCCGCATAACTAAAAATTTGGGTGGACCGCAGGACCACTTGTTGAGGTATAAATCTGGCTGAGAACTCCATGCATATCTTCACATCCTCATCATCTATACTCGCAATCATTCTCCACTGAACTACGAATACCGAGCTCGAAACCGATCTATCAACCCCCAATCCAATTCATCAACATGCCCAGCGGTCAAGGTGTTCCTGGTGGAAGCGGAGAGCAGGGAGGAACCGGTGCCTCAGGTGGTGCATACAGCAACTTCCCATGTCGCTATCAGAACACACCAGGACATCCCCCTGGCTTCACCTGCGCAATGGCCAACGCAGTCTGCCAGTCCTGCCAGGTAAGTTCTGTCCCTCCAGACACCAATAAACGTTTCAGGTACCGTATAGCTAACTCATGGGTGCTCAACATAGTTGCATGGACGTGCTTAGCACACGAGCTTGTGCGTCCAATCGTAGGCTTCTGAAACCGCCTTCGAAACGAGATACATCGGGTTTTTTTTTTCATTCTTTAGACGGTGACTGCAAGGTCCCTTGGCTCATCAACTGGCGGATAGAGGTGCTTTCTGGAGCGGTCACCTGTTACAGGCAATTTTGTGCAGAATTTTCAATAGACGATACATACATTCTTTCATCAAACTATCCCATGACCATTCAACTTCCCGGAGATCATTTGCCACATTTGAACGAATATCGATTGCTCTGGTTGGGCTACACAATCATCAGACTGGCGGATGGGCTAGCAAGGACATCCGCTGCCCTCAGAGCATGACGTGTCCTTCGCCAGCTCCAACGCCCATTGATACGACTCGCTTTCTCTTGTTCTAACTATTGGTTATGCCTTCACACTGCATGTTCACTTCGCAAAGGCTTCTCCATTATCATTTGGCCTTAATGGTCCAATCTATCTCGTTATCAGAGCGACATGACAACGGTCACAAGAGACACGCACTTGATCTTGACATCAGACCTCTATTAGATCTCGATCTTCAAACCTTTGGGCTTAATGCACTAGATGACGCTTACCTCGACCTGTGACAAGCGAAAGCAGGCTGCTATGGTTTCTGCCCATGGGCATGGATCTGCGAGTGGCTCTCAGTGCCGGACTCCAATTGGGCGTCTCTGAAGCTGTGCCGCCTTCATGCGCCAAACCGTCCAACCCACCGCATTTTCCAGTCGGCCCGCTGTCAAGTGCGCCCAGTAACGAGTTGAATCTGCATTCGCTTGCACCTAGCCAGTTATTTTAAGTGATAGACACGAATGTCCTTCATTCAAATGCTCATACTGTGGTAGACGTCTTGTTAGATATGAAAGCGGGATTTGACGCAGCACATGCAGACGTAAGCGATCCCCGAATATCATCAAAAACATACGACTAGCACCACAGAATATACGACCGTCAATCATAGTAGGTTCTAGCAGTTACAGGAGCTGCCGCAGTCAGCATTATTCAATTTCGTATATGGTTTACATGTCATCCAGGCTGCATCATTTGATCTTCACTTCATTCAAGTGGCGAAGACTGACAGATAAAATGGAAGATACCTTAAGGGATCGAACCACTCGAGGAATCACATACGGCAGATTATCAATACGGAGCATCCTTTGTGCAGGAACAGTCGGCAAATTTCGACAGAGACACCGTTCAGCAGGACATCTGAGATAAAACTTAAGAGAACGACGCATAAACTACAAGCCTTCACGTGAGTCGGGCATATCGCTGCGCCCAATTCCGATGATTCCATATCGCGCTGTGGTATCCCAGAATGGGCACCATATCGGCCAATTCTGTTACTATTGGCGCCGCAAGGGGGACCGTTAGAATCAAACATTAGCCTCATTAACTTCTTAGAGCCGTTGCGCGGCGATATAAGCTTTGATGGGTAAACAGTCGATCCATGGCGGAGTTCAGGCTTGGTCTCTGTCAGCCTGACGTGCCAGTGTTGATCAGCCTCTAAGCGCCCATGTCGAGACCACAGCGCAAGAAATCCACTGATGTTAGCTTCAAGACAGCGCACACGATTCGATGCGAGTGACAACACAGGTTGCAAGAATAGGATTTCACAAAGACTCAGGGCCTTGAAAGGCGCCACGTGCGGCATTATTCGACAACGTCGTAAAGTCAGCCCATAGCTGTGTAATCCAGATATTGGATGAATCTTGTCGCTGGCGAGCCACACAAGCTTACCTGTGGATAGGCAAAATATTTGATACCGACGAACGCCAGCCCGCAAGCTTGCTTGATCCTGCCTTGGAGAGCTACGAGCCATCCTTCGGGCTTATTAAAGATGCCGATACGCTAGATGGGAGCTTCATGCATGATGATAGAACTAGCGCGGGCACCAATTTCGCAGCTATGCCAGCGCATCGGCGAGGGCCCAGGCTTGACACAACCCAACTACCATTGACGTTCCGTCGACTTGTTTACCATCACTATTACTCACCATTGCAAAAAAGTTCCCGGGAGTAAATTCTCTGGCTTGCTTGCAAATCAATACCACACCGATTATATCATGCTCTCGGCCTCGACAAGGCACTGACTAGGTACCTTGTTGTAGCCTCTTGGGCTCACGACTTCCAGACTATTCGCCTCGAATTCTCATCCTCACCACCCTATAACTCCGGAATTAGTACCCATTCCAGTTCTCTCTGAGAATCCCGGATACAGGCTATGTCATCGCGGAGAAACATCTTAACTTTCGGCAGTTAAGCCAAGCATCTTAGGCGCCCGTTCGCTTCCCGCCTCAACGTGCGATATGTGACAACGCCTTGAGCATGGCGTGTATCGCAACGCAGATTCAACGGCCCGGACATGTACCTCATGCAGCTGCTAGATTGAAGGATGCAATCGGAGCAGAGGCGTGCTCTAGCAAGAGTGCTTCGGGAGTGCCCGGTGCAAAGCTGAAAGCCCGGGAGAGACGGCCGCTGCCACTAGGCTGCAGATAAGGCGGCAGCGAATCCATTCATAACATCCAGGTCGTACGGTCCCAACGTCGTTGCATGGAAGTCGCCGTGCGCGTGCATTGCCTGGCTAGTCACATGATCGCCATGCAATGTGTCTAACCGAAGTGCATCATGCAGGTGCTTCGAAAACCATGTCTAGGCTTATGCATGGGTGCTGTATTCCAACGTTACCTCCTCCCAACACGCATCCCAGGAGTATCTTTTAATTGCAGTCTATGAGCATACCCACATTATCTTATGGCCCCTTTCTAATATCCACAGGGATCTTTCGAATTGCGACATGACAGAGGGGTGTACTGGTATCTATGATGGTCTGAAAACGATCGCAGAGGTCCTTGCACAACGCATGCACGAGCAGCACAACGCTCTGACCGTTAGAATCCTTCCGCGTTGATCTGCAATTTCCCGCAACGTCGAGACCATCGGCAACATCAGTAACATTGGTAACATCGGCAACATTGGTGCCATCAACGAACAGCAGCCACATTATCGTCTATGGTTGCCGTTTTGTGTCTCGGCTTCAATAAAGCCTTCCGAGACGCCCTGCGCCACATCGTTCACATCACACCACTTGCCCGCTCACGTTAGTGTCGCGGCACAGTGTTTCGTTTCCCAGCCCCAAGTAGTGGCGCTACAAAAAATAGCACTATCAGCCTTGATTTTGCTGTGCTCAAATACGAGCCACACTTCGCTTGTGGCAATGCCTTGCAACGGTTAGGAACCACGAAGTTTGAGAGGAGAACTGGAAATTAAGGTAAAACTCGGGCATACTCTCCACGAAAGCAACGAGAAGAGAAGACCACAGAACGAGTACCCCTTGTTCTCTACACATGGTATCGTCCAGCTTCACTTAAGCTCCAATGCGGTATCCACGAAACCTTGAGTACAACGCGATAGGCCCTGCGCAATAAGCGATAAATCGTTGTTGAAAGAAGATAGGCTAACATTTCCTGATGCCGCCCGCCCCGTCCGAGCACTTGCAGAATATGGTAGTCGTTCGATCGGGCTCATCCATGCCCCGACCAGGATGTACCGGAGCTCCCCGAACCCTACACTGAGCACGTCCGCTCTCCGCATGTGGGACCGACGAACGGTGTGTCGTGCACACTGCCCAAGGCTCACTCCCTGGAGACCCACTCCGCGTTTGCTCGAGCATCGTGAAGAGTGCAGGGCATCTCTTTCCACGACTGTCAAAGCTGAGCAGTAGCGCTGGGAGTGAGTGATGAGGCCATTGACCGAACGTGCCGCAAGCTCTTCTGACCAACAACCTTACCGTCAAATCACGTCACTTTCCAACCCAGCCCCTCGAAACGAACTACCCGGAAGGACATCCAGCTGAATCGGACCATGTCCCGACGTTACTCCCGTACCCGTGAACGGTGTCTTGGAGCAATGTACGGCGTAAACCTCGAGGACTGACGGTTGAACATCCCGATTCCACTTCCCCGACGGCAAAAAGCTGTTGTACTCTCTCTGAAACTCTATACCCTGGTTCCAACATCAACCATTAGGTGTGATCGCGATCATTCGAGAAAAAGTCGGCCTCGAAATTTCTACTTTTGGAGCACATGAGAGCTCTCTGCCAAATAAGCCTGCTATATCTGACCCATTAAGAAAAGCGTAAGATTACTTTAGCTTAACAGACAGCACTATGGAACACGCTCCTGTGCCTCGAAAGTGCAATGCCTAGTTGATCATCTATCCAGAACCTTGGAACGATCTTAACATTTGTTTGGCCCATTGAGAACACTGTACCGAACGGCGGCCTCATCAGAAAAGCCATGATGAACTAGAGACCGCCTAGCTACTTTCATCCATCACACTAATTGATCGACCACCCATTACATCTCCCCAGCGTTAACGGCGGTTCAACGTCAACCCGAACCAAGCCTTGAAAACTTGATCCTACGATCGCCTCTACCACGATAATCCACGCAATACCACCCTCTTAAGCGCGGGCTACCCCGGGCGACCACGCCAGGCTCGTACCTTAGCACAACATCACATAATCCTACCGTCCCTCCCTCCCGCCATCCCGGTACTCCAGCTCACCATCACTCCCACTCAACCCCACTTCCATAAGACCGGGGCAATCATTGCGGCCACGCCAGGCTTCTACACCCTACCAGCAAGTTCGGGTGCATAGTCGCTAAGGTCTGTTCACCCAGGCCGCAAGATTTGCCACCATGCACCCCGAACTTGCTGGGAGGGCGCAGAGTAGTTTCTTCCTCCCATGTTAGAATGACACCCTACCACATCAATCGCCCAGATCCCGGGTGACTTCTCCATCGTGCCTCAGGCCTTTTGCAAACCACACACAGGCATACAAGCTCTAAACCAACCATAAAAGCTAATCTAGCCAAGCTCCCGTCCCCCACGTAATACCCCCAACGCCCCGCTCACTCTTTCGCTACAATCCCACCATGGGCTCAGCATGTCTCTGTCTCTGCCGCCCCGCTTCACTTCAACCTTGGCTTGGGGCCATCCAGCCCTAGCGCTAACTACCCTGTTAGCACCACAGCGCAGCAGGACGTTGTCTGTTGCGGCGGCGGCGGCGCGCGCGGCTGTCACACGGGCGGGCCGTAACAGGTGCGCCACGCCCCCACCGTGCCGCACGCGTGCGTCGCAAACCTGCGCACGCACGCTCGTGCAAGGCCACTTAAACGGCTAGCGTGAGCGCTGTATGCGTGGTAAAAAAAAATCGATTTGGACAGGGAAGAGCGACAATACGCAGCACGGGAGGAAGGCCTCCCGAAGCGTTCAGAATGTTATGTAAGTGCGGAAAATTACCATTTGGAATCAATACATGAGCCGTATCATTATGTGTGCGGAATTACAGGATGCCGTGTTCTTCATGTTGTGTCTGAACGTCATAATTCGTAGATACCTGTCAACTCCTTTTGCCTGCGCTTTTGCGCTTCCATCCTCACCCTTTTCCCTCACAAGATGAGGGTGATTACGTTCCAGTTTCTGCGCAGACAGTTAGTTTCTACTGTGAATTCGAGTGATGATATGGGGAGGAGGCACTTACCAGTCTCGACACCCGGTTGCCTTCCATCCAAGTCACCTGTGATCTTCTTCTTCAACTTCGCCATACCAATCTTCGCTTGGTCCTTTGCGAACTTCGCGTTACGGGCCGGTCGCCACTGCATCATGCCACGCTGCTTGCGCTCTTCGGTGCGCTTGTTCTGCTTGTTGATCGACTTGCTAGACTGAGGCGATGAATCACCACTAGAATACGCTGTGGTGTCGGTGCGCGCGGTAGACTGTGACATGCGTGGAGCTGAAGGCGAACTAGGCGACAAATCGATGCTCTGGTGCTTGATGTGACCGTTAGGCCCGTCCTGGTCGCGGCCTTGGTTGTCACCTTGGTGTGAAGTCCCATTTCCATTTTGACCTACGCTCTGATCTTTGCCTTCGGTATTGCCTTCGCGAGCCTGGTTGCCGGCACCGGGGCCACCAGACATATTCGCCGCGTTACCAGCGGTGCTGGCGTCTTCAATTCCTAAATCAGACGATGAATCTGAAAGATCGCCGGAATCGTCGTTGTCTTCGTCGTCGCTCGGGTGGTACGGGTCGTGCAGAGGTTCGTCTCTGCCGGGCTCTCTCCTCTTCTTGCCTTTCTTGTCCAGATACGCCTTAGGGTCTTCACCAAAGGCGCCAGACCAATCGGCTCCGTCTTTAGAAAGCCACTTCTTCTTCTCTTCGGGATCGGCGTTTTTGAGAATGTCGCGACCCTCGGTTAGAGACTTGTTGTGCAGCTGCTGCACCCTATCTGGAAGCTCTTTGTCGACCTGGTGAGTCCGGACACCTTCCGTAACACAAGCTTCCCAGGTCTCGTATGTTTCGCGGGATGTGTTGTCAACGATGAACTGCTCGTGAGATTCGTCCATGCCAGCTTTGAAGCGCGCTCGGAATTGCAGACGACCAACCTCTTGAATATCCTCCAGGCCAGTCTCGTTGTGAACATTATCCTCGGTAATGTAATTTTGAATAAGCCGCTGCGGTGCCGAGGTTGTCCAGATGGGGATGTTGATATCGGTGTCCTCGTTATCGATGAAGTGCTGCAACCAGATGACGGCGTACGCGTCCGCTTTGCGCTTATTCGCAATGTGGAATTCGAAGACAATGGGAGAGCGGTAACGATGCTTGACCGGCATGCGCACGTTGTACTTACCAGCGTGTGCTTTGAGGTCCCAGTAATAACCATCACTTTCGTCGAGCTTCAGAGCTCCGGTTCTACCAATCTTGCCCGTGCTCCCACCCGTTCGCAGTTTGAGCTTGGCGGCATGCTTATATCCGACAGCAAGTATACGATCAGACATGAATTCGAAGCTGCCGACATCCCAACCAAGCATCTGAGGTGGTAAACGCGTTTCGATGCTGCGGAAGAGCAAAGAGATGCGTATCCGGCCGAAGCCGATGCCTCCATCAAGAGGATACCAGCGCGTGACTTGCGAGGATGTATCAAGAACATCAGATAGCTTCAAGGGAACCACTCCGAGAATAGGATCGTGTTCACGGTTTCGTTGGTCGCGAACCGTGACGGTGACTATTGCCGACCTCCAATCGCGAACAAACCGCTCGGTACCAGCATTGAATATGGGCTGCGAAGAGACGGCCTTAGAGCGTGTCTTGTACACGAGTTCGTCGTTGTAAAGAATCGTGCAGTAACTAGTAGGCAAGTTGCCTCCAGTCTCCTCAGTAGCCTCTCCATACGGCTTCGCCGGCTCGAACTCGCGCCCCTTGCGGGAGCCACTTGTACCTTTGATGTTATCAAGTTCAAGGTTAACGATTTGATGAACCACAACACTACAGATACCGCTAGGCCAAAGAGGGTCTGGAGGTGTATGCATGACTGCATCGCCTTCCTCGCTGTTGATGACACCCTTTTCGTCTTGGAGCGCAGGATCGTCCTTCAGTTCATCAGGCAGAGCGTGATTCTTTCCATCGGTTCGAAGAGCGGGGCGGAACTTGGGCTTGCCAAAGTAACCCACTTCCCAGTGCAGTTCGCCAGGCATTTCGCTGTCCGCGTCCATACCGGCAAGCTTCGAGACTTGAGGATACATCTTCCCGGGATGCTGAATCATCTTCTGCATCGAAAGTTCGACCTTTCCTACGATGTCGTCTGCGGTGTGCCTGTCTGAATCCCACAGCTCAACGCTGAGGTTCTCGTTCGCTTTGATCAATTCCGGAGTGACGAGGAGTGCTGCAGTCTCTTCCCAGATAGGATGCAAGTCGTCCGTGATGACGCGCGTGCAATACATCGGTTTGCCGTACTTGCTGAATGCGAGTGTGATATAAGGATCGCTTCCGCCATGCTTTGAGCCACGTCGGTCTTGTTTGCTGAGTCCCACGGCCCGGTGGATGCGGATCCACAGGACGCCAAGGGCCTCAGTGTCCTTCTGAATGGAGTCACCCTGGAGAATGGCGCGCATATCGATCGACATCGACTTTGGAGCAACGTACACTGTTTTCATGGTCAGCCATGTCTATCGTTCGCACGGAATTAGTCAATCCTTACTGCTCGCTGCCGCTTTGATTGCATAGTTGACGAAGTTGCTGATCAAAGGCAGGTTCAAAATGTTGACACCCTTCTCAACCATTGGAATGCAACCGGCCTCGACCTGAGGTGTGCCCATCAATGTGAACGTCAAGGTTTTGAGGAAAGGGGGCTCGGGAGTCATAGCCAACCGCAATCGCACGGTGCCGACTAGACCTTGAAGCTCAACAAAGATCGGAAGCGGCACACCAAAGAGACCCTTAATACCCAAGTAGAACACCAACTGCATGTGCATGTTACGTGCTTGGTCAGATGCCCGCTTCCCGCTCGGCTGAGCATGGTAGGCAAACGACACCTCCAAGTTATAGTAATCACCACCTTCTTCGTCTGCGGCAGCCTCTTGGGGGTCCTTTGTTTTCTTGTTTTCCTCATGTATCGCCTGCTTCATGTCCTGCATGTGCGCATCTGGCAGGGCGCGCATGCTGAGAATGCGCAGTGGGTTGCTTCCTTGATTGATTTCGGCGACTCGGACGTTCTCGATGATGCCGGGAACCGATGCTTGCATAACGTCCTCTAGCATATCGGCTACGCCTTGGAACATGTCAGGGTTAATCAAACCCCACACAATCCCAAGCATTGTATTCATCCACTCGACCGATTCGGGGAGTAGGTTCGCGGTAGCCTGCATGGATCAGCAGCAAACAAAATAATGAAGGAGTTGACGTACCATTTGCCCTCGGGTCTTCTCGCTTTCCCATTCGACTTCCCTTCCGCTCCGGATGACTTCCTTCACCCAAAGAAACACGCCAGATGAAAGACACATGCCGAGAGGCACCAGTCCCACAAGCCTTCCACCAAACATCTTTCCAACCACAACAGTGGCTACGAGTATGCCAACGCACATTATAGTAGCCCTCTTCTCCAGGGCGGCGAATGTCGGCTCGTAACTGACAGACGGCGTCGGATGGAACAGAACGTTGGTCTTCTCACCGTGGATGGGTACATCGGAGGTGCTACCTTCGGTGACTGGGTCGGGCGGGGCAGTGACATCTTGGGCATGTTTATAGTCTTCTAATGACTGACTCGGATCCGTTTTAATGGGCTGAAACACATGAGTATATGAAGTCTCGCTAAATGTGAAGGGAACTTACCGTGTCTTTCTGCAAGTTTGCGTTGGGTACCGAGAGCTGGGGGTTCTCCACCTGGTCCATCATTTTTGGATTCACATCCTCAATAGTAACCTCTTTGCCCGTTGTGGGATCCGTGACCACCTTCTGTGTGCCCTCAATCCCCGCTTTTTGTGGTTTGTGCGGTACCGCTTCTCCGGTGGCAGCGGCCTGCTTCTTCCTCTCCCGCTCCTGCTCTTCGATCTTGCGGTCCCTCTCCGCCTTGTCCTTGTCGAGGTTCTCAATGAACTTCTTCACGGTAGGAACTGGATTGGCTCCGGAGTAGTGGCCGCCGGGCGCGTGCTGCTGCTGCTGCTCCGCCATGATGCCGCTCTCCCCTCAATGCTTGACCGGCTGGTGGGGCAAAGGGAGCAGGTGCTGCTCCAGAGCTGAGCAATTAGTATATTATTAGGTGCTATTAAGAGGGGTAGAAGGGAAGGAGGGAGATAGATCAGGATTAATTAAAGAGCTGGAGAGCTCCCTCGCAGTGTGACCCAAAAGCAGGTCAAAGAAGTGGCTACAGCACAAACTCGTCAACTGTGATGTCATCACAAGCCACAGCAGCTGCACAAGCTTCACCAATACGGTTAGCTGCCGCTTCCGTTCTTCCCTAGATCGAGCGCTTGTCCTCGGCCGCAGCACAGTTTGGCAGCAAACTGATAGTCACAGAAATCCTGGCGTTGCGGGATCTGAATGCGTCGTATTCTTGGGTGATGGGCCGCGGGGATGGCGCTCCGTGACGTAGACCAGTCTCTATCCCGACCAATCACAAGCGGTACATGATCATAATAAGTGGACTCTACGCTCGATCCCGTTAGGCATCTCGCTTAAGCTTGCCGTCGATCGTTGCCCCGCGATTCATGTTGACCAGCCTTGCCGTCCCATCTCCCTATCAGATCACCACCTTGATCCCTGCCATGTCAGGCTGGTTCACACTGTTCACGAACGCGAGGTACGTCCTTAATGGCGAGCTCGTGGAAGACCATCTCGTGATATCCGATGAAACGGGCAAGATCTTGAAAAGAGAAGGGTACATTGGCGGCGAGGCAGTAGACTTGGACGACAATATAATAGCACCTGGGTTTCTGGAGTTACACACCAACGGCGCCAATGGATTTCATTTCACGCACTTTGAAGATGAGCAGAGCTATGCGTCAAAAGTAGACGGGATCGCGAGGTACTATGCCACTCAAGGTGTCACGGGCTTTTGGGCGACTCTGCCTACCATCAAAGCGGAAGAGTTTCAACAGGTGAATCGACTCACCTTTTGATCTAGTTGAAATCGACAGGGTCTGACACCTGCTAGATCCTGCCTTCCCTTGCACCCCGGGACATTCCAAACTCGGCGTCCCTGCTGGGAGCACACACTGAAGGCCCATACCTCCACCCTGATAAGAAAGGCGCCCACAACTCCTCGCTCTTTCAAATATGTGACACCTCTCCATCAACCATCTACGGCGCCTCAAATCTCTCCTCATCAGTCAAGCTCGTCACTGTCGCACCCGAGCTTCCCAACTCAGCCTCCCTAATCAAAACCCTCACGGGTTCCGGTATCAAAGTCTCCATGGGGCACTCGACCGCTTCCTACTCAGCCGGCCTAGCGGGCCTAGAAGCAGGCGCAACCTGTCTAACCCACACCTTAAACGCCATGCCACCATTCGCATCCCGCATCCCCGGGCTCGCCGGTCTGATCTCCCTTCCATCCACACACAATTCCCCTGCGCCGTGGTACACCATCATCTCAGACGGCGAGCACCTCCACCCCGCCACAGTCTCTCTCCTTCACAGTACCAATCCTAAGCGCTCCATTCTGATCACCGACTCCATCGAGCTCGCCTCCCTCCCGGATGGCACCTACCCCGGACATGCGCAGATCCCCTTTGAACAGACGAAATCTGGAACCCGCGCGACCATTGCAGGGACTGATACCCTAATAGGTGGCTGTATACCGTTGCAGCAGGGAGTGCGCAATCTGTCGGCGTGGTCGGGATGCGGCATCGCTGAGGCTGTGGGCACGGTTACCGAGAACGTGGCTGCTTTCATGGGCATTGATGGCGTCGAAGGAAGGGGTGTGCTCAAGGAAGGGAGGAGAGCTGATCTCTGTGTTTTGAACGAGGCGGGTGTGGTGCTGCAGACGTGGGTTGCGGGCCGTAAGGTTTGGGATAGGGAGGAAGCTGTAGGTGCGAGAGAGGATGATGGGGAGGCGAGAGGGTAGGCTTGTTTGGTATGTGGAAGTGATCGGGCACGCTTTCCGGTGGGCATGCAGCGGGTGCATGGGAATCTATGTGTTGGTTTAGACTGTTTCTTGGACGACGAGCGTATAGAAGAAAGCATAATCTTCCTATTGTCTACATAATATCGACTGTACAGCGGACGCTATCCAGTTCTTGTTTACGTGCTATTAATGAGTCTGATATCAGACTTTTGGGTGATGTTTCAGGTACTCTTCAGCGAGTTGTACCTTTATATAAAGCACGCCACGCGTATGGCACTAATAGCAACATGAGTAAAGGCACTTCTTATAAATCTTAGAATTAAGATCGCGCATAGTTCTCAGCCACACTGCATACCGTGTCGTCTTGCCTCGCTATAGGAGATGTAATAATGAATTAAGGTCCAAATTAGAATGTAAATAGAGGACAGAGTGTCACAGGAGCTGGTGCTGGGAGATAGTTCCGACTGTATATTGTGTAAAGAAACAGCAGGTCCCTAGTGATAACCTATCTATGGACCTTCCCTGGGAAGATCATGCAGGGATATACCGCATGGTCGGGAGATTACTGTTATGGAAATCCAAATGCTCTTTACGGCTCAGATTTTTATCGGCACTGCTACCACGCGTTTGTTCAGTGGAGCTAGTGAGAATCGTGTTCCTTATGAGATGTGCGATTTTTGGCTTCCTGAGTACAGCAGAAATATTCTTCCGGTGTAGAACGCATGCCTGACAATTACAGCAAGGGGATATATTCCTATTATTAACAGCACCACCGTTAAACGTAAGTAGAGTGTGGAGCTGACGCGTACGATGAGTTGGACACTTATGCCAGTTAGCATTCGCTGCACTCCTGAATGTCACCAAAGTAGAAGATCTACCAACAATACATCTCCACAATGACATTGATCTGCCAGCCAGGTCCTGACTTCTTGATCTGTGGCTATAGGGACACGTGGGTGAAATGTTATCCCACCATTGCCAGAGGGAGGAAGTGTGTCGACCACGCCACCTGATTACAGTTTCAAGATAGAAGCAGGGGATTAAACGAGACATTTCGGGGCGAAAACTTTTAAATTGTTGGTTCGCTGTTGCACAAGTGATGATAGGTAGCCATGACCATTGTCCAGAAATGCATTGACAGATTCCATACGGGCAGAATACTTTTTCGTCTGTTTGCCTTCAATTGATATCCTGGCATGACCCTATAAGGTTGATCCGGGCTCCGAATATCATCACCACTAGATCGACCGTGCACTAAAATCCGAAATAATTCTTAAACTCCAGAAGCGTACCAGTCTACGCTCCTTGTGGGGATCCATGGCTCACGTTCCGAAGTCTTAGTATGGCTTGTACCGGACCTTTCCCTAAGGCGATTGATCTTCTTCTCCATCTTCTCAATTTGCAGTGTCTGAGCGTCACATCTGCTCTGCAGCGTCCTGAGCTTTACCTCCTAAGCCTTGTTGTGGTAGTACCATACGTTGATGTCCTCTCGTCTCTCAGTAAGTTCGGTCATCGATCTGAAGTACTTCTCCTGGGTGATTTGCCACTTGGCCAACTGTCACTTTGTTAGCCACTATGTTGAGAAGGCGTTCATGTCGTACTTACCACGCTATCGAGATCTTCTGCGCTCTGCACCTTGTCCAGCCGCGCTTGCTGCACACAGCTCGCGAGTCGCTCCTTGAGCGAATTGACGTCGGTCTCAAGGTTCTGCATCCTCGACTCCATACGAACAGCAATACTACTATTCAAAGCGTTCTGAAGCTCTTCGACCTTCTTCTTCAGTACGATGCTCTCGGCTGCGATGGCCTTTGTGTCCGGTCCTTTTGGGGCTTTAGCAACTGCGTACGATAGACAATGTTGTGTAGGTGTCACTGACGCTGACTCGTGGCTTCTAGACTCGGACATTGCTGCTGGAAGTCACGCCTCTTTTCATTCCCTTAGTCGTGCGGGGTGTAGAGGTAGGATTGATATTAGGTCCTCCGTTGGACTCGAATATCTGAGCGTTTGCCAGCTCCTCGATTGTAAGCTTCCGCTCGTTGTCCATGGCTGCAGGACCACACGCGGTTAGGGCTGCTGTAAGACAGAGAAAGTGGTGTAGTGGCAGGTATGGCCCGGGTGAGTTCTTTCGGTCAAAAGGATCGCATAGTAAGTGATATTGGTTGTAAGTCGTGTTGTGAAAATAAGAGATGGTTGCAGCAGTATCAAAATTCGTCGATCCATAGCTACTGCTCGAGCACTGCTAGACCTTCGATTTTTTGCCCAAACATGCGCCTTTTTTTGCCTTTGCCCTTCAGTTCCTTTTATGCAGCTTTGCTCCCCTAACACCTCCAGATCCCCATATGCTGGCGCTTGGACATTTTCCTCGGCCCGCCGGCCTCGCTCCATCTCTTTCCTGACGCTCGCCCACGGTACCATTAATGAAGTTTCGTAGCCCATCGCGCTCGCGCCCTCCAGTTATGCATCTTGCTATTCTGCGCTCATCGTGCCTGATCGTCCTTAACCCGGAACCCACCGACCACCCATCTATTCGACTCTCAACCCAAGTCACAAAGTGTTCGACGTGAAGGTGTTCGGCTCCTGCTTGAGAGTATTTGGGCACATGGCTCACGTAAATATGACACCGGATACCGCTCGGCGCGAAATTGAGCAATCGGAATTGCTCCAAGGCGGGAGTCTGCATGTTTATATACAATCTGTGGCGTAGTGATCTCCCGAAGTTTGAGGTGGGATGACGCAGCCTGGGGTGTGCATTTTGAACTCAGATCTGGGGTCGGGCTAAAGCAGTAGGGCTCTAAGCCAGATAAGACACACCTTAAGCACAATTCGTGTTCGTGAGGCCGCTGTGGCTAATATTTGGCTCGTATTTTTATTGAGGTGATTGTTAAGTGCATTTTAGTCCTCCGAAGTCGCGTTCTCACGTCTGTTTATGAGGCCCTGACGCGCCTTCCAAGTCGACGCGACCAGCTCTTGCCGCTCGATGCTCGACGCACAACGCGCTTTCCATACTTCGCAGGCTTCCTTCCAACCGATGCGACCGCTTGAAGACGTTTCGAATGTACCTTTGACGCGACGAAAACTTACGAGACCGAGCATTTACCAAACACACCATCAATGGGCGAGCGCGACTGGCTTTAATCTCTTCTCGCCCACAGCTGCTCGCGCTGTTGCCAACGAAGCTCGGCTTGCTTCTCTGTCGCACTCATCCAAGAGAAGAAGGCAGTGGCAGAATGTTGGAATGGAAACAACACCCCAAAGACGCCGGCGAGCAATTTTCGACACCACGTCCAGTTCCACTCTCAACAATCGCGACATCTTGGACTGCGAAGACGCGACGAACGATGCTGCACCCATGACTAACAATTCACTCTTCCCGCTCGTTAGGAGGCCTTCCTTCACCGCTCCTGCATTTTAGCGACTTCTCGGACGTATTTCTCGCGTCCTTCCGCACTTTGCGGAGAGCGACCGCTCGCCATTGGACGAGAAACAGCACGATTGCATTTTCCCGGCCAATTCCGACGTTTTGACAGCCGCCGTTGGAGAAGCTCGTACAGCACTCTGAAGGCTGAGAGAGGGCCAGAGACCGGGCATGCATATTAACACCGGATTGTGCGCCTATCGATTTTGGAACCTGCCGGCGAGGGCTCCTGATGGGACTACTGGCTGATATTGCGCCGGAACAATTATCACGGAGCAGAGGTCGACTTCTAGATACCGGACCCGTTCGTTTGAGACCGGCTGCATTGCGTGCTGGGATGCAGTGCCTAGAGCAACCCACAAAGGCTGAAGACAGCTGATGTGCTCACGCCCAACATTGCAATGCTAGTCCTTAATACGTCTCGAGCCATTTTCGATAGCCAAACCAGAGAGTGGGAAACTGCAGACCAACAGATGCTCTGCAATCAATGACTAGGGACGTTGTCTTGCCGACTTGCCGACGCGCTCCAAATCTCCAAAAATATTCCCCCGCGTGCGGCTTGATAACGAGTCAGGCAGGATCAGCGACCTTACTGTAAGCTAGCGACACCCACGGAGCGTCTGGATCGAGCGCAAGCAGGCGTGCAACGGAGCATCAGGGTCAACAGCAAGCAGCAGATAAAATGCACCTTGTCCATGCATATCAGCAGGAAAGCCGTCGTATTGCAGGCCCCCCCCCCAGCAGCCACCAGCGCCATTACCCCGCAAGGTACAAAGGTATGAGAGGCAAGCTCCAGGCACCACGGCCAGGCACGCTTGGAGGGGCGTGTTCGCCGCGACGTTCAGAGTTACGCCGAAAGCAGGGTCTTGGCCGATGCGGTCTCACTCGGTCTCACGTGCCCGCCCTCTATCTCTGAACCGTGCTCTGTGCGCGCAAATCGATCCTCAGGCCCTTGGTCACCTGGCCGACTAGCCATGTTTAGAGTATGCCATCCGCTCGAGGCGTCGCGTACTGCGAAAGGGAGCATGATCGCTCCACGGCGAATCCGGTGCGCGTTGGCTACAGTGAGTGTGTAGACAGTTGCAGATTTCAGGGCGGCATTGGGCCTTCCTCTGGTCTCATGAGTGTGGGGGCATATGACCTGTCATATCGCACACTCACCGATACGCATCGACACCCGCAGGAGTGGATTCGGCTTGGCAGACGGAGCGCAAGCTTACATCTGGCAATGGACGTCAACTCTCACCACGCATCCCAGCCATGCGCCCCAGAAGGCACGGCTCGCAGCGTCGCTTCCCGAGGCAAGCCCGTCGATGTCATTGCCAGGCAAGCAGCTCGCGACGCGACACGACACCACGTCGCGTTGCCCGCCTGGCCCTCTGCTTTGCGACCTGTACCGTCCGCGGGATGCCGCAGCCTCGCGGTTGCGCGCCTGATGTGCTGCCGGGCCCTCTTTTCGTCGCGCACTCCAGGTGAGTATCTGGTGTGTGAGGCCGCTGCTTGGCAGATTGCGGGCTTGCAAAGTGCAGGCGGCTCTTGTACTCAGTAGCGCCCGTGGTTGCTTGTAGTTTTGGCTTCTTCGCTGGCGCTCACTAGAAGTCTTCGATGCAGCGCCAAAAACGGCTGTCCATTCGAGGCGTGAGCTATCGTCAACTCTATCTCACTTCTGAACGACTCGGTCGGGTCCGTCGCGCTATTCGTGCCAGTTCATGCGCCATCGGCCAGTGGCTCTGCTGGCTGCAGGTGTGAAGACCGCAGGCCGTTTCTATGGCTTGAACACCGAGGTTGCCTCTGCATGATCGCCCGTGCGCGAATACTGATTGGCGGGCTATCAAGCGCCATCTCCGTCTTGCATCCGTGCTTCTACAAGGGCTACTGGCTCTAAGGAACGAGGTTACATGGTGTGGAGGTGGTAGGGGCTTCTTGCAGCGGTCCTGGTCGCCACAAGCTTCGGCAGCTTGAAGCTCAAGCACTCCTTCGACCCCCCAGCTCCTCCAGAGGCCGCGGCAGGATGCACGCTAGGATACTCAGCGGTCATCTCGAGCCCGTCCTGATCTTCTTATCAAATCTGGGACCCAGCGCCCCTCCAGACTAAATATTACCCACTGGACGCGCCTTCTTGCCTCTATTGAGCATTCGCCCTCGTCGTTTGTTATTCTTCTTGCACCTACTTTACACTGGCCAACCATCTTGCAGCTTCTCTAGTGTAGACTCCTGCAGTACCTTTGTACAATCCCACTACATCATGGCCATGTCGACCAACGCCACCCAGGCCACTGAGGCCCAGAAACCAGAGAACACGACGACCAACAATGCCGCCGCTGCACCCAGGAAGCGAAGAAGAAGAGCCCCTGCTACTGGTGCCAGCGAAGACTGCTTTGCCTGCCGAAAACGCGGTGTCAAATGCGATCGTCGACGACCCTATTGCGGCCAATGTATTGAGATGGGTAAAGAATGCTCGGGATACCGAACTACCCTGACCTGGGGCGTTGGAGTCGCCAGCCGCGGAAAGCTTCGAGGCATGTCTTTACCTGTGGCCAAGTCATCTACACAAAACTCTAGTACTACACGCGACTCGAAGACCCAGACTACCACCGCCACTGTAGCTACCCCAACAACTGCTGCCCCACAGCAAAGTCCATCAAGAATGGAGACCCGCGGAAGCATTGACTTTGGGGTCCACTCTCCAACGAGCCCCACGAGCCCGTACCCCTTCTCCAGTCCGCAAGAGTACCAATATTTTGGCCCTACGAGCCCGATCCCTATTCCGTCTCCCACCACTCCAATGGGATTTGCCGTTCCAAGTTATGGGGAGCACGTGGATCCGTTTCACCCGCATTCATCGAAATTGCGCCGACCCCATCTACACCAGGGTCCTCTGCAGCGACTCCACACCTCGCTCGCAGTACCGTACGAAGACAATGGCCTTTCAGCCTCGTCCGCGTCACTTGGGAGTTACGGCGAAAGTGACTTCCCTTCCCCTGGCGAGTACCCTCGCACGCCTGCTGATGAGTATTCTTTCACCGAATCTGTCCCTCGATTCTCAAATATGTCGTATCACGATCCCAACTCTATGCATGCCATGGATCACCTTCGATACCACTCCAACCACCACGCATTACCAATTCCCGACGACATGAGCTCTAGCATTAGCTCCGATCAGAGTGTGCAGGACTTCCACGAGGTCAGCTCTGCGCACCAGAGCATGGGCCCTCCAGCCTTTCCTGACATTTTTATTGAGGGAGAAATGAGTTCAAGTCTTGGCGGATTGTCTCAGCCTGGTTTTTCCTATCTCCCCTCGGAGGGTACGTTTTCCAATGGCTCTGGCCCCCTGTCTTTAAACGAAACCGCGCTCACCACTTTCATTCCTCAGAGTCTTACCACCGTTTCCCACCTTTCCCCGCGGATGCTATTCCTGCTGGACTACTACGACAAGTTTATATCCCGGGTTCTCGTGGCTGGTGATGGCCCAACAAATCCTTACCGGATGCACGTCATGCCACTTGCCATGAGGAGCGAGGGCCTCCGTAACGCCATTGCGGCGCTCGCCACCAACAACTTGCGGATGCGTGGTGGTATCGAGGGTCGACGACTCAGTTACGCTCAAGATTATGGGCTGTTGCCAGAGCATGCATTCTCCCAGATGACAACATGGGAACTGCGCGAGATGCATGGCGAGCCGTCTGACGAGGAGAAGCATTACAAGGCCCAGTCTATCAGCCTCCTCAACCAGAAGTTGGTCGACCCCGAGGGTGCGCAGGATGACAGCGTCCTGGCCACACTTCTTATCCTCTGCCTCTTCCATGTCTGTGATTCTGGCTTCACCAAGTTCAGGACACAATTAGCTGGTGTGCAGAAGCTGTTGAGCATGCGCGATAGGACGGTGCAGTCAGATTTCATTGGTTGGATTGAATTTTTCTTTACTTGGTTTGACGTCCTCACGAGTGTTGTTAATGACCGAGAAATGGAGGTGCAGGGTGATTCTCTAGATATGATGAATCTTACGGCAAACTTGGGGGCATCAGAACATCTTTCAGGTTGCGAGGGGCGTCTTTTCAAACTCATTGCTAGACTTGGTAGACTGAATCTGCTGAGCCAAAATCGTCCTGTTCGAGAAAATGATACAACTCCACGCGCCTCACCGCGGCTCAAGCGCAGGGACACTTATCCGTTCACCTTCAGCAACATCGACGGCAACGGATGGCGACCTGCGATAAACGAATCAGGCGACCCTACGAGCTTCGGTACCGATGATCCTCGCTCTGACTTCTGGACAGAGTGGCACGACGTCCGAGTCCGACTGCAGGAGTGGGATTTCGAGCTCTCTATCGGACATACTCAATCGGGCATGTCTGGGCTAGCCCTTTCCCCTGCAGATACCGCAATGCTTCACATGAGCGAAAGCTTCCGATATGCGGCACTTTTGTATACCGAACGCCTAGCGCACCCTACGGTCCCTTCCACAGCACTCAACTTCCAGAGCCTGGTTTCGCAAGGCCTCGTCCACATCTCGCAGATCAGCATCACGAGCGAGGTCAACAAGTTCCTGCTCTGGCCCTTGTTTCTCATAGGCACGGAGTGCGTGGAGTCGGAACACCGCGCTATCGTGCGACAGCGGTGCGTGGAGATTCAGCGCGAGAGCGGCTTCTTCAACAATTTGAGTGGTCTCGAGGTGCTGGAGAAGGTCTGGCAGGAAGAGGGAGAGCACGAGCGCGGTGATGCAGAGACACAGCCCCGCTGGCAGGGGGCCTTCGGTGCACAGCAGCAGGCATTCAGGTGGAGGAAAGCCATGGACCGCGTCGACGGGGAATACATAATGATCTGAAGCATAAGCGCAATCGAAGGTACCGCATTGCGTGCATGCCAACATGATTGGGCAAGAGGCTAGGATCACTGTGGTGGGATTGGCTGGCAAAAGTTTAATGGCTAATGAGGCTCTCTGCGCGTTACGATAACAGTTGGATCCTTCGTCATGGGTTACGATGGAGAGTTGGAATTTTTCTGTTTGTACTTGATTGTATCTATATCTGACCTTGCTATCAACAGCGTGGTCCGCTGCGTTGGGTCCCGCATCACGTTTGGACGACCTGCAGCTCATGCTCACGACGGCATGCAAATGGAAAGCGCGCGCTCACGCGTTCATGATTCCAAATGTCACAGGGTTTCTATCTTGCTTTCTTGCTTGTGATGACGGTTGGGACGTTGACTTGGTTCGCATCACTCGTCTTATCGCCATCATGTGGCCCCGCGAGCAATATGTCAAGAGGAAGCAGAGCTAGGCGGTTTCTCACGAGCTGCAGAAGAGGGGTGGGGACACAGCGTGGACGGCTGAGCCATGTGCGCGCCGGTGAGATTGGTGCGCCGGTGAGATAGCAACCACCAGACCAGCAGCGGCAATGCGCTCGTGGAGTTGAATGATGACCGGCACGGAGACGCAACCACGACCGCATGCCTAAACGATGACTACGCGCAATGGTTTGCGCTGGCAGGGAATGAGCTTTCACATGCATACATGCGATCATGGATCCTCCTCGTGGGTGGTCTGGTCGCACTCGCCATGAAGGGCATGGTGAGGGTAACCTCAACTTGGCCCCCAAGCGACTTGGGCTGGCCACTCACACGTCCCCGCAGCGCTGACGGCTGCTGATCATCCCGCCGCGGCGAGCGAGCGTTTGGGAACAAGCTTCGAGGGCAAACTGGTCGCACGGCTGTTGTGGGCGCCGAGGCGCGTGCGGCCGGCGTGGTTGGCTGCCACCACGTTATGGTTCTGACCGTGGGGGTTTTACGCATCCGCTGCTCGCCGCTCGGGGAGGCCGCGAGCGTTGCGCTCCTGTCGTGGCGGCGCCGTCGACACCCCTGGCTACCCGCTGCCGCAGGTGTCGAATGCTGGTGTCAATTCAGGCCCTCTACCACACTACATTTCTACGAACGACGATGCTGGAGTTGCTTTTGGGGCAGAGGTGGCCGCGGACGGCGTGCACGATCTGGGGCTAGGACGCTGAGATGGCGGGCACGGGGTCCAGCAGTTATTGATAACGCGAATCGGAATGGATCAGCATGATCGGTACCGGGTTCATTGCTCTGCCAGTGACATTTAGCGGGCGGATGTGTGTTTGAGCCGCTCGCGAAAACGCCTAGGTAGGCCGAGTGCGGGGACGGGTAAGGCTTTCTCGCGACGCACGACACGTCGAGATAGGATGCTGTCCATACAGCATGCGCGGTGTTTTAGGCTGTGGGTCCTTCAGGTGGTCTGTGGACGTGTACAAGAAGATACGGGACGGGGACGGCTGAGGTGCTGCTAAGGAGAAGTGATTGTCGACAGTTGTTCCGACGGACCCACCCTAAGCGAGCATCCATCTGACATGGCGGGCTCGCAGGCGGTCGCATGGTACCTCTACAAAGGGTAATCTCAATAAAGTCGGCCGTCACGTGCAGCAGGGATTCCTGCAGGGGTAGCAACTTCAAAAGTCGCGCATCTTGATTCCATCTAAAGTATAAGCAAATACACCCAAATAAGATGTTCTAATTATGCTGTAAAGTTGTTCTGGCCACCTGCGTCCTCGCAGAGCTCTGCAACGCGCATAAAGTAGGTAGGATGAAGCTTTTCGGCCATATACTGCCTGAGTGTCTCATCACCTTGCCAGACCTCCTTTATATACTGTTCTGCAGCCTTTTTGGCCTCCTTAGAACTTGATAGGCATTCGTAACTTGCCAAAAAACCTTCTAGACGCCCAAAACAGCGCTCAATTAGGTGTAAGTCGGGTGAATTAGGAGGCTAAGGGCCAAACTTAATTCCTAGAGCTTCAATTTCTAGCTAGCAGTACCAGAGACCTAGTAAGTATAGGTAAACATTATCTTAAATTAAATAAATAGCTATGCCTAAGTTATTATTGCGTATAGCGTAGTAATAAGGGAATAGGTGTTTCTTAAGTATATTCTTTGCGTACTAGATGCCGTTTATGCCCTTCCCTCCGTTATATACAAACTCCTCTATTTTAAAGAACTTTTTAATAGTAAAAGGTTTCTTAATACCTGCGCGAAGAGCTCCACCCTTCTTATTAGTAGTCTTATTAGTAGCTTAGCGTTAACTATTATTATAGGTAATATTATAGTTAATTTCCTATAGTTACCGCTCCTTATTAGTGCTAGCGATAGTCGCACGAGAGCGTTTAACCTTAAGAGCCTCCTTTACTATATTATTTATATAAGAGACGCGTTATATAAGGTCCTCGCGGCTCTTATTATTATCCTAAGCTTAAATAACGCAAGGGCGTTAATAAGAGTAAGTAGTATTAGTTAAAGTAGTAGCGTAAATTATAAAACTAAATTTAGGTAGCGTTGCAGGCAGTGCGTAGACGTTACTATCTTATCTAACTAGTCTTAAAATCCTCTGCTTTCCGCCACGTATATTGCTCCCGCTAATAGACTTAGAGGTCTTATTATAGCAGACGAATATAATGCGTGGAAAGTGTAGGTTATATTTAGCCTTAAGCCAGGCATAGTACTATAGTCGCTAGTCCTCGTCGTTGCTACTAAGCGCTAGTTTTTTAGGTTATACTCTACAAGTTATTGCGTATAGGTGCTGCTTGTCGCGGTGCTCCTTAGCAATATTATAGACTGTATTCTCACTAAGTGTGATGCTAGCTTCTGCGCAGAGG
Organism: Bimuria novae-zelandiae CBS 107.79; assembly: GCA_010015655.1. Lineage (NCBI taxonomy): Eukaryota > Fungi > Ascomycota > Dothideomycetes > Pleosporales > Didymosphaeriaceae > Bimuria > Bimuria novae-zelandiae. The sequence continues at coordinate 467,279 of ML976661.1, read as the reverse complement.
TCTCTGACAGCGTCATGCACCCGGTAGGTGCCATATACGATGATGTCATGCCATAGTCTTGCGCTCAGCGTAGAGCCATCGCGTACCTTTACAGGTCTGCCAGGAGGAGACTGCTTGACTGTAGGTGTTACAGCTAGCAATTCCTGCAGTGAGTCGCCCTTTGCGGCGCCTTTGACGCGTCGAAATGCCTTACCACAGGCATGGTCAGTTATACCCAAATTAGTGGCGATTTCTGGGAAAGTGAGGTTGTATTTTGTCCTAAGAACGACGATAGCAGCTAGCTAGGCTTCTGAAAGCAATCGAGAGCTTTTTTTAGCAGGATTTGAAGCCATATTGAGTGAGAAACGTGAGGTTGAAGTGTAGGTGTTGACGCTCTACAGAGCTCTTAGAGGCTCGGAGGCTCGGAGACTCTGTTCCGCTAGTGACGCGCTAGCTTCTTGGCAAGTCACATGACGGCCGACTTTATTGAGATTACCCTTTGTAGCTGGAGGAGAGCTTAAGGGACGACGACGATCTATGTGTGGGGTAGCGAGGTCATCTCCGTGGTTGCATACTCTGGGGAAAAGTATCACTGGACCATCTAATAACAGACTACCATCCAATTCCCGAGAAGGTTTAGCTGTCCAGATCTACGGACCCAATCAGACTGCAGGACGGCTGCTACTGGTCAAACACAAGAGAAATAACCAAATACCAGGCAGACGAAACGCTGGACCGCAGGAGATAGGCGTATGTGTAGAGTACACGTTATAGAGTCACTAACCATGGGTACAGCAGTCGCTTGCAGGCTCCGACGTGGCCTACATCTGCATATGTAGGTACCGGTCGGGCATCCTACAAGCAAGTAGATAGTGTTGCACGTAGCCCGCAACATGGCAGGATGCTATACCCAGCAAAGCACTGGCGGCTATATTACTGCACACAACAGCGAGCAGAAGGATCGCAATAGTGAGGGGGACTGTCGCCATCCATGTGATGCGGTGCAGCAGTTGCTTGTACGTAAAAGCGCATGTAGAGGGGGTGGCTGGTGAGATGAGGTGCAGAGAAGCGCAGGATTAAGCGGATGTGGCTGTGGGTGTTCCTGGTCGCCTCCGTATGTGGCTTGCTAAGTCTTGTTGCCAATGTTGGACTTGGAGCGATGCAACATGCCGGAGATGGGTGCCGGCGATGGCGTGCCGGCTGCGCTTTCTCAGACGGGAAAAGGGAATTGGCGGCCGAGATGACCAAGTGTGCCTTGATGCCTCAGGCACTAAAATATTTTGCCAAGACGCTAGCTTGCGCTAGCATCTTGAATCTCCAGCCCGATGGCGCTAGGGCCGATCGGTTCGCCGCTTCTCACCACCACGTATCACGGGCGCGCGCACCCATCGCCTTTCTTTTTTGTCGTGACGTCGTCGCGTCACGCAGGTGTTAGCCATGGCACAGCGGCAACAAGTGTTTTGCACGCTTCGTGCTTGCTATCAGCACGACGAGCACAACCATTCCACTGCGAACACGCAGCATTCACCGTCGGACATTTATGCGACGCTTTGTTCTCCCTTTCAGCCACACAGTCGCAATCCGAGCATGTCTGGGAGCCTCGTCTGCGCCACGGCTCTCGCAGAACTCCGTCTTCTCGCTCAACATGGCCAGGCGTAAACAGTCGTCAGGAATGGCCGCCGCGACCACCAAAGCCTCCAGCGAACTCCCTCGGCCCCGGCAGCGCACTGCGGTGCCATTGCCTGCCAACGTCGCTTATCTCCAGGCCAGGGCAGAGGCTCCCCCACCGGCCAGGGCTCGCCGCCAACCATCGCGCAATCTTTCATCCCACGCGAGCACGAACCCCAATGCCAATCCTGACGTTCTCGATGGCGTTGCTGCGCTGCGGGCTTCACCGGACAGCGTAGGGTCTAGTGAAGCCGGCCTGAAACCCCGAGGGGGAAAATCTAGCCGAAGAGAGACGTCCACCAAAGGCGCCCCATCGCCAACTGGCACCACACCTGCAGCACCAAACGCACTCGCCGAGGATAGCTCCAGTGCTGTACCTGCAGAGACGCACGGCCCGCAGACTGCTGGCGCCAGGCGGACGAGGAGGCCTAAGAACGGGACTGCAGCTGCATCTGAGACAGCAGTGGCCGATGTCCCTGAACAGCAACCGAGTCAGCACAAACGGAAGAGGGGTGCAAAGGAGCATGTGAACGTGAACAGTGCACCTGTACATGTCTCCACAGCTGTCACTGCCTCTTCCGGCGCGCCCGTTGAGAAAGACGTGGGGTCGACTGCCGATCTCGAGGGCGGCGACGATATCGAGGGTGAGGACGAAGTCAAGGAAGCGCTATCCAGGCCGCCGCCCGTCAACTCTGGCTATCTTCCCCTACCCTGGAAGGGCCGAATTGGATACGTATGCGCCTCGCCATGCCACCTCACTTGATTTTACGCTAACATGGCATCGATAGGCCTGTTTGAATACCTATCTTCGAACCGCCAATCCACCCGTCTTCAGTTCGCGGACGTGCCGAATAGCCAGTATCCTGGAGCATCGACACCCGCTCAAAGACGCCTCCCAGCCCGAACATGCCACTAGGAACCGTCCAGACAAAGATCAGCCCGCCGACGTTGCACGGGGGCAGCGCTACGTGGAGGAACTGGGTCTAGCCAATGCCCGCGACGTGAGCAAGATGGTCCGCTGGAACGACAAGTATGGGATAAAGTTCATGCGGTTAAGCAGTGAGATGTTTCCCTTTGCTAGTCACGAGGAGTATGGCTACAAGCTCGCCCCCTTCGCGGCAGATACGCTCGCTGAGGTAGGTAAAGTTATTGCCGAGCTCGGCCACAGAGTGACTACGCATCCAGGCCAGTTTACCCAGCTTGGATCGCCACGTAAATCCGTCATTGACAACGCCATCCGTGACTTAGAGTATCACGATGAGATGCTTTCGCTTCTCAAGTTGCCGCCTCAACAGGATTGAGATGCAGTTATGATCTTGCACCTAGGAGGTGCCTTTGGTGACAGGCCTGCCGCTATTGAGCGCTTCAAGGAAAACTATCAGAAGCTTCCTCGGAGCGTTAAGAACCGCCTTGTCCTTGAAAATGATGATGTAGTGTGGTCGGTTCACGAGGTCTTGCCTCTCTGCCAAGAACTCAACATCCCCATGGTTCTTGATTACCACCACCACAATATCCTCTTTGACTCTACCCAGATTCGTGAGGGCACCAAAGACATCATTGATCTCTATCCTGCCATTCTAGAGACATGGAACAAGAAAGGTATTACGCCGAAGATGCACTACTCAGAGCCCTGTCCTGATGCAGTCACTGCGCGGTCGAGGAGGAAGCATTCCCCGCGCGTCATGACGCTGCCGCCCTGTCCAGACACCATGGACATCATGATTGAGGCGAAGGACAAGGAGCAGGCCGTCTTTGAACTCATGCGGACGTTCAAGCTCCCCGGCTTCGACCTCTTCAACGATGTCATCCCTCACGTTCGACACGATGAGAACAAGCCCTGGAAGCCGAAGCCGAAGAAGCCAGCAAAGAAGAGCAAAAAGAAGAAGACGGATGACCTGGAGGAGCTCGACGCGAAGCTTGAAGAGGAAGAAGAAGAGATGCCGCCACCGATCGTTCCAGACGACGAGGTCGGCATGGGCGGTCCAGAGCGCAGAGTGTACTGGCCGCCCGGCATGGAAGACTGGCTCCGGCCGCTGAAGCGCATCGTCAAAAAGAAAGAGGATGACGATACCGCTGCCACGCCCGTGAAACAGAAGAAGAAGACTGTCGCTGCAGTTGCCAACACCGACGACGCGACTTTGCTCAACGGTGATACAGTGATGACGCCTGCAAAGAAGCCCGTTGCTCCCAAGCGCCGCGCAGCCAAGCCCAAGGCGTCTGGAAAAACCGCTCCGACGCCCTCGCCGTCAGAAGAGGATAGCGATCCGCTGAGTAGTTTGGGCGAGGACGACGACGCAGACGAGGGTGGAGACGTGGTGGGTGCGGGAACCAAGCGTGCGCGCCCCGCTCCGCCCGCTAGGAAGAAGTCGGGTAGAGTGTCGCAGCGCGTGAGCTACAAAGAGGAAGTTATGGACGATATGAGCGTGTGAGCGTCGCTAGTCATGGTGTTGCATTATGTTCTGTTATGCGCCGCTGGTGTTGCAAGGCGGGTGGGCGGGCGGTCATCGGATCATGAGTTTTCCCCAGGTTTGCCGGAGCGCTAGGAGCGGAGATGTACATCGGCGTTGGACGCGATCCTTTGATCGTGAGCACCGGTACCCGAGCGTTCAGAATGTGTAAAGATAGTGCGTAGATGTATACTATCTGTCTTATCACAGTGAAGGTCCATCTCGCATGGTGCGTGCTGTAGATTCAGCGTTGTTCGGTGTGCTATACCATTTCCACCTCACGCTGCATCGTTGGTACCTGAAGCACCCATCCTACACCCTATTCGTATACCGTGACCCCTCCATCGCGCCAGAGAGCTCAAGATCGTGCTCACGCCTGCAATCGATGATGCTCGCTAGCCTCCCTCTATCAATGAGCCCCCGCACCACCTAAGCACATCAAGGCCTGTTGGTCACATTACATCTCTCAACACTCTCGTCCAAGTCACCAAACTAGCGCACATCACATACAAGCTAATCAAGCTCGCTTACAACCTCTTGTTTTGCGCCCATCTGCACGCTGCACTCCTTCACCGCTCTGTATGCACTCAACCGCGCTAGAAGGATCCAAGCTATGCTAGAGCGTTCTAGCCTTGTGCGATGCAGTGCTTCCTACTTGTGCACTTGACGCGACGCAGCAAATGCGCAAGGCGTGCGACCAAGTGTGCAGTGGTAGGAGCTAAGGAAGAAAAGGGAATTCCTCCGGTAACCTTGTGTTCGATCGCGATGGTGGTCGATGCAGCAGTGTGATGCAGAACGGACCGGCGTGAGGGGTGCAGGAGAAATACTGGTTCCTGGCGTAAGGTGTTGAGATGATAAGGTGTGGGCGCGAACGGCGGCTGGGAAAGTAATCAGAAAAGGAGAGGAGAGATAGCGCGAGTAAGGGTTGGGCGCGTGAGGTGTTGGTTAGAAGTCAGTATGGGTTTCCAGACTTCAGAGCAGCCACACATCTGCTGTGTAGACACTAGACAGCCCTACCCTGGAGACGTTCTCCAAGAGAGGAGGGAAGGGGAAGGCGTGCATGGAGCTGCTGTAAGAGCGTTCTACGTGTGTTCTAAAGTGTACAGGGCGTGATGTGTTTAGTGTGGCATGTGTGTTATGGTGGTGTGGTGTTGTGGGACGTTGCGTGCCAGGCTACAGACTTTCCCCCTTCCAATGGTGCACCTAGACCGCACCTGACGAGGGGGAATGTGCGACTGCCCTAGCTCAACAACACGCACACTGACAACGAAGCGCACGCCGTGTCTCTCTCATGGCCTCGCCCAAACACCACAACCATGCAGCATCGTCGGACGCATCTCTAGCGTCCCTGCCAGCGCTATGCAGTCGCGCACATGCACGCCCGCCGCGCATTATCACACCCACAGCGCACTAGCGGCTGCCCTGCAAGCCTGCAAGTCACAAACAACGCTATGCGTCCGCACCCGTGGGGTTCCTGATGCAATCGAACACCCAGAAAAGCTTCAATGCGGCCGTCTGCGGCTTGCAGCGGCGCCCGCCGGCTGGTTATCGCAGCCCAGCCTCTTCGTACCGCCAGCCAACAGCCCCGTGCTATGGGCTTATCGTCGCACGACGCTGTATTAGTGTCAGCGCGTTGTCGTCACGGCCATGTCATGCGGATGAGCGAAGGCTGAGAGGGTCCGTGTTGCTCAGAGAAGTGGGCGCATGTACCGTAGGAGCGTTAGGTGGGTAGGTCCGGCTGTCCCTGGGACGATCGGCAGTGAACGCATGTTCGCGGCGACGACGTCGGCGGCGTTGGAACCGGAAGTTCCAAAGATCCTCCTGGAAGGTCTTTCTGGAAGTATGCACGCAGGGTTGCCGAAGAGCTGCATGATGCGGCCGCAGGATGGGGGAATTGGTGCGACGACGTGCCTTCGGAATGGGGCGAAAAGACGAGGTCGATGGCGTTCATGCGAGGGACGAGCAGCAGTACGTTGGGAGGGACATGTGTTGACTGATTGTGCAGAGACGGGCTTGTGACGGGAACGGGCAGGTAGAGATGTGCGTGGGGTGCATAGGCGAAGGAAATTTTGAGGCTTGGTTGGTATAGACAGGGGAAGACGAGGGTGCATTGGCGGATCAAAATTAAAGGACCGCGGTGATATAGGCAGGGTTAGACGATGGTGAATACGCAGTCCACTCTCGATTTGGAAGCATGGAAGTGGGTAAAGGGATGATGAAGGGGTAATTCACTCATAAATTGGTGATGGAAGCTTGGAGCGAGCTTTGCCATAGCATGCTGCCATCGAAGCTAGCAATCCGTTACGAGGGGAAGGATAGAAGGGAAAGACACGAGTATGAAGGCCTGACACGCCGATGACTGGAAAGTTTGAATATCTACGTGAACGGTAGAAAGCAGGGCAGCCGTGAAAGTGAAGACATGGTCACGGTCTCCAGGCAAAAAGGTAAATGCCTTCTGAGAAAATAACCAGCAAGCCAGAAAACGAATGTACGACATGCACATCATTGGTGCCCTCTTACTGTTTTAGAGTGATTACTTTTTCACTGCTCGTCCCAATGCTTTATTCATAATCTGCAATGCGTTCTTTGTCATTGGTGCTACGCGAAAGAGAACTTGGTCTTGACAGACAGTTTCAAATATCGACTGTATACTCGACAGGCGATGTTCTAATACAAAATCACTGTAGCGCCAGGACAGAAAAACTCAATGTGTGATGTATCATTAGATTCACACTTTATATCTCCCCAGCAGATTATTTTACCTCGGGCAGGTGTTAATTAAAACACTTACTACCTATGGTATCGTCGTTCACCAGTCAAAACGGCCTCCTGCTCTCACTATGGCATTTAACACTAGTTTCTCACTACGGCGTTGAGCAAACGAACTACCTACAAGTAGTACTTGCTTTCCAGTCTTGCTCTCTACAGCCTGAACAATAACTGTCTCTCTAGCCCCAAAACGCCCGAAGCAGCAAGGATGTCCTCGCTGGATGAGATATTTCGTGGTCTGAGAGAATACACTCCCAGTCGGATTTCCAGACTCGACGAATGTTCGAGCGGTATGAGCAATGACGCAGTGGACGAAGCGCAAGGAAACACCTTCACTGCCGAATCGGTGGCTGCCCCTCCCGTGAGCAACATGAAAGCCCAAGTGTACAAAATCTCCCGATGGCCGGAGTTGCGCAAGACTAGAAAGAAGGCGATTGCCAGGCCGGAGAGTTCGACCAAGAAGCTGCGCAATGTTGTACGTACCGAGTTCAAAGTATCACCAAGTCAGTATCACTAAAACTCAGCAGTCGGACATAATCGACGCCATGACAGACAAGAACGAGGCCCTCAAGTCAAAACTCCAGAAGGTGAAAGCTCAACGCGACGACCTGCGAACTCGTATATACCATAAGTATGGTGTGGACGAGGTTATAGTCATGGTCGGTAAGTCATCCATTCGGAAACCATCACATTAACAACTCGTGACCATACTGACTGAATGATCAGAGACAATCGAGTTCCTGGAGCATCGTTAGCGTGATAGCCAGGATCAGGCTCGGAAGGATCAGGCCAAGATCTCCACTCTTCAGACCGAGAGCAAGACTCTCGAGGCGAGACTTAGCGACGCGAACCAAGCCTGGGATGCCTTCTATGAAGTGGGAAATATCCTTAACGATGAGGCGAACTGAGTTTGTCCCTCTGGAGTCACTCATTTATGGTACTGCACAGTGGAGAATGTGTGGTTGAAAAATGGGAGAGGGAGGTCTATGAGCGAATTGGGCCGTTCTGGGACTGTTTGCTACGGCACGATGTGCTAAATCTCCAGGTTGATTTACATGGCTACCGAAGGAGTCCAAAAGGAGGTGTTCCTGGTCTCTATGGATAATGCCTAGGTATACCAGGCAGTATGAAGCTCTGAAGTTTGGGAACAGTCTTCAGATCACTGGATGACGTACAATCGTGCCGAAATCCCCTTTGATGATGTTCAGTTGATACTTATTACCTTACAATGTGACTCGCTACTCCTCTCTCTCTTTTCCAAAACCTCTATGGAGCTTTCCGACCGTGAATTGCATGTTGATCCATGAGCGTCAAACTGAGCACACGGAAGGAATTATATTCTTAAATTTTATTACGAACTGCTTAATTTCTGCAAATCCCACAGTACCTGCCGGGACCATAATGGACGCAGGAGGCAGTACTCCATGAGAAAGACATCTACGAGAGGAAGAAAGACCCTCAGTAGCGCACACGACGCTAGCGGCCCCTATAATGCCACTTCGAGTACAAAAGTCAGCAAAGCCGGGGCTAACCAACACTTTTTGAGGGCTGTTTTCGACTTTCATGTTGGTCCCTATAATTGTGGGCGGGCAGGCATATAAGGACAACAAGCTGTATTGCTATCTGCAGAAAAGAGTGTGGAGTGAGGAGTCTATTGAGGAAGAAAGGAGCGGGCGAGAGCTTTATCTTGAAGCCAGTGGTCTGTGCGCCGAGATGGAACCTTCTACACTCACCACCTCTGACGTAAGTCACGTTGTTATAATAATGCCCGATACCCTTTCCCTGCCGGAATGTAAGAACACCCATACATACAGTGACTATGGTACAGAATAAAAAGGCAATATCAATCATTTTACGTGGATTCAATGTTTGTATCAAAAAGACCGAAGATCGCCACCATGGCGACTTTGCAGCGATTCTTCGGTTTAGAATATGTGGACAGGCGAGAGGTCAACACGGTGATGCACTCAATAACCACGAAGGCAAACTGGAAATTTGGCCTCGTCTTTCACAGTGTCACCGCTCCGAGGCCGCAAAAATGACCTCAAAGCAAGCGTGAAGCTCCCCTAGATGAAAGGAGAGAAGCCCGTGAGGTGCGATGTGGTAGCAGCCCAATTTGACTAACAGCACGAGGGCCAGGAAGAGTCCGCGCAGCCTTTCAGGAAAATTATAGAACGGTCAACAAAACGCACTTATGGAATAGAAGTCTCGGATTTGGCCAAATAGCTAGCAATTCTCGGACTAAATTATACTTCTGATAAACCTCCGGTCTGTAGAGTGATTGATGGGACTCCAGCCATGAAGTCTCCCACCTGGCTCGGCGAAGTGATCATCTCCACTCCGTCCTTCTTCGTATTTATTATCAATCTCGACAGAATCAAGAGCCCCATCAATGCACTCTTTTGTCCTGCAACAATCTGACAGGCGGTCGCGGTTAGCCCCGGCCATGGGAACAGAAGTACCATCTGAGAATTTGTGAGCCCTTTCTTCAATCATGCACTTACGGATACCTACCTTACTTGTGATGGTAACCTTGTAATACCAATCAATTTCTGGTCTCCGAACGCGTTTTCATAAATAGGGTCCGCGGTGCACAGTTGATTTGTTTAGAATCCATCGTACCCGACACGGTCTAACTTCTCGATTTCACTCCTGAAGTAGCCTTTGTGTGTCTTCAAATGTTCGAGTTTGGGGGATGCAGTGAAGTTCACCCGCAGGGTCCCTAGCGATACGTTACCAGTAGACAGAAAGACGAATCGTAGTCCGGAGAGGGCTTGCATCGATTACTGTCTCCCAAAATGATGTTTCCCAGAGATCCAAATTGTTTTGGTGCTGCGTAGAGAGTCCTCAGTCTCAGACATGACCGAGCTAGACGAGAAACCACAAACCCCGGAAGAGAGACATCTATTCACACGACCACATAAATGTACCATGTCATCTCTTCCATAACAGCGTACTTCTTCCCCTTCACTCCACTTTCCTAATCACAAGCTTAGCAACCACTGCAAAGAATCACCATCAACAATGGCAAGGATTATGGTGTGAACCAATAACTAAAAATGTATATCCCCCTCTGCCACTAGAGGTAAGCTATCTCCTATATACCCAGGCGCAAACATCCTAGATAACTGGCAAACAGCAAACAAAAGGAAAATAAGCCATCAGCTCGGTGGCAAACATCAAAAACAAACAAAAGGAAAACAAGCCATCAGCTCAGTGGCAAACATCAAACCTCACATATGGCTCCACCCAATTCCAACCAGGCGCCGGCGACTCATCGTCCGGGGATGACCTCGCACCAAGACTAGCCGACCTTGTCACGCCCACGGTAAGATATAATGACTGAGCCTCATAATAATTTCTATTGACACTGTGCAGCTTAATCACCTCAATCTCGCAACACAAGACCTCGACAAGGTATTGAAGCTAGCTTTTGCCCACGAAGAGGAGTACGCCAAACTTCGCGAGGCAATCGAGACTAAAAGCGACGAGATCAAGAAGATGACCAAAGAGAAGGAGAAGTTGCGAAAGGATCACGACGCCGAAGTCGAAGAGAATGCATTGCTACAAGAGACCATCACCCGGCCGCGGGAGACAGTGGCCCAGAAAAACAAAGAAGTGGAACATCAGAAGGTACACTGTGAAATAGCGTTCGAAATGTGGGATAAAGCATCGAAAACGGTTGATCAACTCAAGCTGGACATGACAGCGAAGGGTGAGACTATCGCACCTCTCCAGGTCAAGGGCAGGAAGTTTGAGCAGGGCAAGAAGAGCTACAGCATGATGAAAGAGGCATTAGGCGATTCTTAGTTGTCGAGCTGTGTCAATGTGCTTTGACGACAGTATGAGCAGGGAGTGGTGGTTGGCAAGTCCTCGGGAGGAACCAGGAGATGCATTTGTTTCAGCGGGTGGGGAAGTTACACAGGATATGACTGGAAGGGTGGATTATTGTCATAACCAATGTACGCTTTCTTGAAAGATTAACGGCCTTTTGTAGTTTATGATTCACTCATTTCGTTATCATCTCCAGAGTACCATGGTTGCCGTTACTTCAACAACCACCAGAAAATGACTTCTCTTATTAAACCTCAACGGAAACAAAATAATAGATCAACTGAAGCTGATTAATCATGTTGTTTTAGGGAATTAACAGGTAGGTTTGGTCGTTCGTGCATACTCTTGGTGGAGGAGCGCGATGACATAAATTTCTCTCATCTCCCCAAGTCCAGGCGAGATCTCATCGCTCCCCACAAACCTTATCCATGTAAACAATAGTTCCGCTTAACTCGCATCCAATAGGAGACGACATATAAGTAAACTAGTGCAACAAAATATGGATCTGGTGCGTTGGCACGCGCTGCGGCCCAATCGAAAACTTCCCCGCGTTCACGCTAACGTGTCCGTGCGCGTGCCGAGCCACTTCGCGTGACGAGCCACCCAACACCATAACAGCTCATGCAAGAATGAGGCTGCAGAACCACTCACAAATAATATTATTATAAGATTTTTTACTAGGGTAGTTAATTAATAGCTGCGATTAATTTGCACTACTTAAATCTATTTAGAAGCTTAACGTCGCGGCCGCTGCGTGTAGATTTGCTCAGGGCAGCAGATGCGCCCTCTAAGGCCTCCCCAACATCTGTAGCATTAACAACACGTTTTAGACGCTTTCTACTCTGTGCAGATGGCTGAGAAGCCTTTCTCTTACACCTTTGGGATAGTTGTAGAGCTTTTTCTGCGTCGCGGGCAGACTTCTGGGCAGCGCGCTAAGCTGCCTTTTTAGCCCTCTCCTTCTCCTTCGCCTTCTTAGCTGCCTCTCGCGCATCACGCTTTTCCTGCTACATTTTCTCCTTATATAGCTTAGCTACCTTCTTTAGCTCTACTATTTTTACTTTTTAAAGCTACTACTGCTTATCCTCTTATTCCTTAATAGATTAATAAACACGTGCCTCCCTTACCTTTCTTAGTAACTATAAGATAGCCCTACTCTAATACTCCTAGCGCTATTAAAGATCTAGAGTCTTGCCCTTCTTTCTGCGCTTCTCCTTAATAGATAGTGCCTACTTAATCCTATCTATCTCATGCTTAAGTAGCTTATTTTAGACAGAAAGGTGGTGGAGCGATTAACGAAGCTTCTTTGTATCTTAACTACCCTAATCCTTTACTACTAATCGTACAAGCCTATCTATCTTTCTCCAGTCATAATCGCTAAGCCCTGATAAGGAGTTATCGCCTGATTCTTGATCCTAGGCGAACCTATCCAGGATAGGATTAGGATTAGGTGGCTTAGTTAGTTAGTTAGTATTTATTTTTCGTCTAGTTAATGGGGATTAAGTCCACCATCTCGCCTCCCAAAGGGCATATACGACGTGCTAAGCTATAGAATTATAGTACTAATATACTACCTTAGAAAGCATTTCTTGCCTGCGCGGGTATTACTACTATTTTAAGCTATAGCTCCCCTTCCCGTTAGGGAGACTAAGCAGTGTATGTACATTAGGGTGAATTCCTTATGTGTGTTTAGAGGCAGTTTAGTGCTGTGAGAAGAAAGAAAAGGAAAGAGTGGATAGGTGTGGAGAGCTAGTGCTTTGTTGAATCGGAGCCGTGGCTCTGCGCGAGGAGAGCCTTTGTACCAGGCTTAGTGATGCCTGTATTAAAGGAGATAGGTGTAGTAGGAAGGCAGAGCCAGGCCTGTCCTTCTTCTTTATCCCTAAGAGTCGTATAATATAAGGCCAGGCTGGCTGCCTTATTTGCGTGTTGTGTTAGGTTAGGGATACTAATAGTTAGTCTTTAGAGAGCTGCGGGCAGCTCTCGTTGTTATAGGTGTTAAGAGCTAGTACTCTATTAAATCGTGCTATAGCTCTTCGCATAGAGAGCCTTTATATTTAGGCCTAGCAGGTGCCCATATCTTGTAAGAGTAAGAAGTGTCACGACTATCTCCTTATCTTAGCTATAGTTATGGCCTTTAACTAAACGTGAAAATCTAAGCGGCGCACGGGCCATTTTAAAAAGATTTTAGCTTACTAGGAAGCTAAAAGAGAAAATAGGGTAGCGCGCCTGCTACAACGCCTGTAGCTAAAAGAGGACGCTAGAAAATAGATTTATGAAGGTATTTAAGTCGTGTTTTAATAAAAAATTAATAGATATCGACCTTTTGGTGACCTGGAAAAGTTAATGTTTAGTGTAGGATCAGGTGGCGATATGCCTGTGGCTCTAAAAGAGCTAAGGATAGTTGATTCCTTGAAGGAGGCCTTCCACGCATTCCAGAATAAGGGGAAGAAGTCGTCTTTAGTAATAGAAGCTAGGCCTTAGCTTCTATAAAGGTATCGTGATAGCTCTGCTAAGTATACTATTAATAGAGGCTTAAACATCGCAACGTTAAGTAGCTAAAGCGTATAAGTTAAGTAAGGAGGCAGGACAGCAAGTAGGATCCTATACTTATTATAATAGTTAATAAAGTCTATAGTAATATAAGATCCGTGGCCATCTATAATTAAAAGATAATATAATCGTCGAGTCTTCTCTTTTATACAGCGATCGAACACCTGCTTAAGCCAGGCAAGCCCGATATCGTTGTTCGTCCAGCTAGAGGATAATAAGGTGATAAAGACTTCATGTTCTCCTGCCTTAATATCCTCTACCCAGCTTGATTAGATGCCCTTGTTGGCGGCCTCATAAATAAGGCTTGGCGGCAGAGCTAATCCATCAGCGCAGATACATGCCAGGAGCGTGATCCATGCGCGATTACTATCTTAGAGTAATGCCCTAACCTCCTTCTTCTCCCACATTCGTCTGCTGAATATTATCTTTAATCTACCAACAATACCAATTAGGACGCCTTTTTCATCCATATTGTAGATATAACGAGGATCTATGCGATATTCATCCATCTTACTGTATAGAAGGTTAAAATAAAGGCGATATTTATCCACTAAATTAGCTTTATGGCGATTGTTGTCCATCCCGACGGTCCATTAGGAGATGAGATGAATGCTGTGTCGGTTGATAAAGCGGGTAACCCAGCTCTCGCTGACTGGCTCCTTTGCTATCGTAGAGGCAAAATTCTGTATCATCTCTCTAGTAGGAGGTGTATGTCTCTTTGTGAGTCCTTTAATATATCGTACAAGCTCCTGCTCTTGTTGTGGTGTAAGTTTCTGCTGGTTGATATTCTTGGCTTCATTTGGGGCCTGAACGCGCTTGTGTCTTCGGGACAACGTAGTCCGATCTACACCATAGGTAGCCGCTATTTTTCTATATAAAAATTTTTCTCCTGGATCCAAAGATTGAATAGCTTCAATCGCATCTTCAATTGCCCCCATATTGGTGGAGTTACGACGCGTCAAAGTTAGTGAGTCATTCAGTCTTTAGGTGTTGGGTGGCTCGTTACGCGAAGTGGCTCGGCACGCGCACAGACACGTTAATGCCTCATCATCCGTGCCTTCCATCAACGCATCAATGCAAACGAGATCTCGCGTCTTCCTACGCGCTCCCCTCCCGCTTCGCGGCTTCACCGGAGCAACGTAGCATGCTGCCCCACCGCTGACTGCAAACGGCATGCTAGCTACTCTGGAGTATGCAGCGATGCGTGCCAAGCCGCTCAAAAGAACAAAGCGAAAGCAACCAACATGCACAGAACACGCGCCGCCGCACGAACACTTGGTCATCTTGCGATTGAAACCGTCCCTACTGGTCAGGTTCTCGTCGTCCGAGACTCTGTCCACGAAGAAGCATCCGCGTGAAGAGGATGGCTTCTTGGAGGAGAAGCTCAAGCAGACGTACAAAGTAAGCTTGCAGCTAACAGCTCCCATTCATGGGCGACATGGTGGCTAATCCTACACAGGTAAAGCGGCGAAAGCCCTCGAAAGAAGAAGAATGGACGAGCGACGAAGAAGAGCCATCCGACCACGAGCGATCCGTCGAAACGGCCGTGAAACTCGACAAGGAAGCAACTGAGACCCTCGCCGCAGAGAACGAAAAGCTCAAAGCCGAACTCAAGAGCGCCATCGACGAGAAAGACCAGCTTGCGGTACGCTACCAGGAGCTCGAGGAAGACACGGAGAAGAACATTGACATGATTGAGCATCTGAATGAAAAGTACGATAGCTTGGCGGCTGAGCTGGCGGCGATGAAAAAGGATGTGGCCAACAAGAATAGGACGATTGGGAGGTTACAGTACGAGCTGGATAAGTGGCACAAGTCCGGAGAGAGCTCATGAATGAGGGTAGTGAGAGGGACCACGAATGCCTTCCAATACTGCCGTATGGCAAGACTCGTGACGCATTCTTCTCCTACTGGGCTCGCCTTAGTTTCAGGAATCCAGGCATCGCGTTGAGTGCGCAGACGGGAGCCATGTGCAGCGAAATTTGACAGTGATTTTGTTGGTCAGCTTGTGGACCGCTATTTTCGCGCCCTTCCAGTCGTTCCTTCCTACACAAGCCGCTGAACGGTCGGCCGCATCGACGCAACTGGAGTTTATCTGACATATTATACCCAAACAATGAATATAACTACCATCATGTCTCTGCCTATAACTCAATGGTATCATCTCAACTATGAATCAAGCTCATTGACTCCACCTCATGAAGCCAAATGCAGCATTCAGCACCACTCCCATGACAACCGCCACCTGCCGCCGTCTCGCCCACACGCCCTCTTCTCTGAACCCCCACACGAGCGATCCCAACGGCCAAAAGAAACCCGTCAAGTATCCCCAAAGCATATCATCCAGCCCGCCCTCCTCAACCGCAAAACCAGCGCCCCACCCTGTCTCCCCGCCCTCGCCTGCCAGCGCCCCTGCCGGATCCGTCGCCGTCGAGTCCAGCCAGCGGTCCTCTAGTGCCCGCATCTCGCCCGCCGACGGCATCGTGTCCGGCGTGTGCGTGTACGACAGGTTCGTCTGGAACTGGCTGCGCAGCGTCGCGACCTCCTGCGGCGTGAAGCCCGAGCTGAGCAGTCGGTCGAAGCCCTGCGGTGCAGCAGACGCATTCGCAGCGCTGGAGCGGCGGCGCGCACCGTTGCCGTTGCCGCTGGACACGGAGCCGCGGCTGCCCCTGCTCCCTTTCGCATTCTCGTATTGCGACTTCAGCGACGCTTCGGTAGTAGACGCGAGCGTGGCTTCGGAGGCGAGCTCCGAGGCGCTGAGCGCGTCGCCCAGGGAGCAGTGGATGTAGTAGCGCTTGGCATCGGGAGGGATGTCTGGGGAGATGTCTCGGATGGGCTGTTTCCCTTTGGCATTGCTGGCGGGGCTTTCTGCGCTGGGGGCGTCATCTTGGGGCCGCAGCGGCGGTGAAGGCGGCGGTAATCGTAGTGAGACCGAGAGCGGTACTGCATCAGCCAGCACCTTTCCTGCGTAGATAAGGCGCAGTCGCGATGCGGCGTGGCTGAAAGGGAGGTGTGGGCGGATGAGCTGTTTCAGAGAGAGCGTCGTCGTGGTTTGAGGCAACCGCACGGCGAGAGGGAGATCGGGGATCGACGTTGCGAAGCGGATGATCAGGTAGACGAGCTGTTCTGGGAGCTCCATCGCTGCCGTCATGGCGGTGAAGTGAATGGTCGCGGGCTGGTGGTTGCTTCGCGCGCAGACTCCCAACGGTCTACAATGGTCTCTTTTTTAGTGAGGAATACCCGCTAAATTTTCAACGGGATAGTGCAACAGTATAATAATATTATTAGAAAATAAAGCATTATTTTTTAAGAGCTATAACTAGCAGAAAAGATTTATTTTTCCTCTATTTATAAGTATTTACTATTATAGTGTTGCCTTTTTAAATTGTTATTATTTCTTACTAAAAATAAGTTCTTTATAGTTAAACTATTTATTAAAAGAGTAGTAGCCTTACAAACTTTTAATAACTTATTATTATTATTTTAGTTTTTAAGCACTTTATATTTTAACTTAGTTATAAGTATATAGTAAAATAGATTTTTGTCGCAGAAACTCGCTGGCTCCTGGCTAGAACTTTGTTGTACTAGCTAGGATTGAGTCGAGCAGCCGGATAGCCGAGCACGTAATCCCCCTAACTCCATAAATAGCCGAGCTTTCGAGTAGGACTTTCACTCCTTAATAGACTTTGTTTACGAGCTCCCTGATCATTGTGACTGTGCGTCATAATTTTTATAATAGATTTTGTTTTTATTTAAATAATTACTAACTAAATTATTTAAAATATCTTTAATATAAACAGGTTTTATTTCTTTACAAATATCCAATTTCAAAAAGCAATATAAACCTATAATGTATATAATAAGTGTTAAGCCCTTCGGAATAGTTAGTCCTAAAGGTAACTATGGTTAGCTTTCGGACAGGATTACTATATAGTAGGGAAGAAATATTAGTAACTTGCGCGTATTAATAAGGGTGTTAGTATTAAAAGTAATATACTTTAAAATTAAATTAATTAAAGTCTAAGTTAAATCTAAATAATAGATTAATAAATAGATTAAATATAAAAATATAAGCTTATCTTCGCGCTTTTATATCCTTAGCCTGCTTAAACTACTTAAGGCGAGTAAAGCGAGCAGATGTAATAGCTTTATATTCCTACTTAACTTGCTTAAGTTAGGCGAGTCGAGTAGTTACGTAACTCTCTCTCTACACTATACTACTATTGGCCGCTATAAAGCCCATAGGCGTCCTAGAGTCTAGCCAAGTAGTACTAATTATAGATTCTAATATTATTCCCCTTTTCTAGTTAATCCGTTTTCGGATTACCTAACCTATTATTACATAGGCTAAAAGAAGGCGTAGTGCCTTATATTAAAAATAGACACTACTAAAAAGTTAAAGGTTAATCCTGGTTTAAAGAGTCACTCTATAGCGGCGTTTTAACGTTAGTTTCCCTCCCTTATTATAGTTAATAATATAGTTATTAAATAATTTTATTAGTACCTTATATGCGTTCTTTAATAGCTCTTAGGTATATTATTATAGTGTTACTAAAGTAACTATATATAGTTTATAAGGGGCTAGATGCTCGAGGTGCCAAAGGTATTAAAAGAATACTTTATATTCAATAAAGAGTCTAAAGTTAAGTTTTAAGCATCGAACTTATATATTTAGGGTTTACATAACTAAGGGTTAAGAATCTAAGGGAATAATTAGGCGTAGCCTATTATATATCTTCCTACCTTTTATTAGGAAAAGAAATTTCTGTATCTTATCTTACTATATAGCGTCGTGGTTGCTAACCACTATAGCTATTAAATCTAGAACATCTTTATTAGCACTAACTTAAACTTAGTATTTATTACTAGTATTAACTTAGGTATTTTTTAGATACTTTAGTCTTCTCTTTATACTTTTTAAACAATCTTACTATATACGTAACCCTTAACTTAATTTAGTTTTTATTCTTAAACCTAAGTCTCGTAATAAGTATTCTGGCCTTATTCTCTAGAGCTTACTCTACGAGGTTACTATAGTAACATTCCCGCGAAAGTGTGTTTATTTTATTATTATATATATAAAGGTTCTCTCTTGTCTAACTACTAATCCTTAACGCCCTGATTAACTCTTATACGTATTTCTATTTTACGTTTCGCAGTACTTTCTACATATACTACCTTTCTACTACTTTATAACTAAAATTCTACTCTTTTATCCTTAAGATAGATAGCTTTTCTAAGACTTATATTCTAAAAGTCTTTCTTACTAAGCGCGTAAAGCGCTGTTATAATGCTGACAATGTAACGATAGCACGTGATATGAAAAGGAACACTAGCTCTAACACTACTTATATGTATAATATACTATACAAGAATATACCAGCTTTAGTATTCTTGTACGTACCTTTTGGTCCAAGTAGAAAAGTTACATAGTATTGGCTTAGTAAGTAGGTTTCTTACCTGATTATAAATAAAAAGATAAAAAATATTATATTTTCCTTAGTAACGCTAAGCTATACGTCAAAGAAGTCTAAGCTATTAATAAAAAAAAGTCATAATTATTATCTTAGGAAAGATTATTCTAAGCTAGCTTAAAAAAAGATTAGTATTAATAATATTTATAAAATATCTTTTAGTCTGTTTTTTTGTTCTTTCTTTAGTATTTTTAACTTATTTTTTTGTTCTTTAAGGACTTAGACGTTTATAATTACTTAATTAATAACTTTAGTAACGTAGCCTTAGTTACGCTACGCGTAGTTTTTAAGCAATAGTACTTTCCTTACGCTTTCTATAAACGCGTTTATTAGTAGATCTTATAAGATAAGGTAGTATCTTGCGAAGACTCTGCAGAATACTAAAATTCTAAACTTTAAACTCTATATAACTTTGTAAATAGAGAAGCTATACTTATGCAAATTTGGTATATGGTATATATATATATATAATAATAGTACTATAAATTCTTTTTAACATTATATAGCATATTAAGTCCTGCATCCTAAAAAAGGACGTAAAATATCACTTAAAAAAATAATTTCTCTCTAAGATAAATACATAACATGGATATTTTTTAGAGTTATATAACTTATAAATATATAAAACTTATCTTAAAATTGCATAAGCATAGCTTCTCTATTTACAGTAGGCTGACAAAAGAAAAGAAAACTCTTAAAAGTAGTATAATTTAAAAGTCTATTACTTAGCCAGTTCTTAGTTTATCGTTAAGGATAAAACATAGTATAAAAGAGAAAATATATGATATCAATTCAAAAGACCCAATTTTTGCTTACTAAGCAAAAAAAGCTATAGTAATTTAGTAATTTAAAAGGTTAATTTTAATCCTTATTTAATTACTTATAACTTTTTTTAAATACACGATAGGTTTTAGTGTTTC
Organism: Bimuria novae-zelandiae CBS 107.79; assembly: GCA_010015655.1. NCBI lineage: Eukaryota > Fungi > Ascomycota > Dothideomycetes > Pleosporales > Didymosphaeriaceae > Bimuria > Bimuria novae-zelandiae. The sequence continues at coordinate 447,641 of ML976661.1, read as the reverse complement.
TTCTCCATATATACTAACTTTTACCATTTATTTCATACCTAAACGTTTCCTTAATTAATAAAAGGTTTATGAAGCACAAAATTTGACTTTTTTAAAATTAAAATAGTATTATTACTAAACTAGTACTTAATATACCAACCCTTAGCGTCTATAACGTCCTTATAATGCTTAGGTATAGATAATATACAATTATTTATAGCCTCTTAGGGTATGTTATTCCACTCCTCTTTAATAACTCTTATAAAAGTGTCTATACTTTCGTCGTTATTTCCATAGCCTAAATCACCCATATATAATAAGTCATTATTTGATACAACTTAAATAAAAGTATTGAACTTACCTCTCTTTATATACCGTTTAATAACATGATTTGCGACTTTTCCTATGTAATCTTTATTATTAAAGTTTATTGTTAATTTTAGTATTTTAATAATAACTAATTCGTACCTTTCGTCTATCTAAATGGAATCCTAAACTTAAATTGTTATATCTCGGCCTATAATTAAGTTAGTTTAATAGTGATAAAAAACTTAAATTATAGAAAAGTGGAAAAAAATTTGTTTTACAATTTAAAATAAAGAAAAGTCAATATAACGCTCTTGTAGTTTTAATAGAACTTAATTTTTTTCTAACTCGCTTATTTCTCCTTTTCCTATAAATATCTATCCTAGAACCGTGCCCTCTCTGGATTGCTCACTCATTAGAAAATATAATCTTATTAAGATTTTTTGCAAAACTAAGTCCAGTTTTAGCTTTTTTAGAGCTTATTTTAATAGTATAACCCTCCTCTTTTAAAACCCGTTGAAAAGTTCTTTTAGAGATATTAAGACTATTTCGGCTAATAGTTTTTTATTCAGCGTTTTCGGGTATTTAGTTAAAGTCCTATTGATAACTCTTTATCTCTTAAAGAAACCTTTGTTTTTCTTCCTCTTTTAACTCTTTTAATATTAAAAGAATTTTTTTTGCTTTAATACGTTGTTTAGTATTGCATATAGTTTTTTGGGTTTTACTAAGAGTAGAAATAATGGTAGAAATAGGGGTATGAGCCCTTAAAAGTAAGTCAACTTTGTATTCGAGTTTTGAAAATTGTGGAGCCATTTTGAGAAAATATGAGGTATAGAGAAATGTTTAAGAAAAGGTTTCTTATAAACAAGATTACTAGTAATGTATTATAGAATATAAAGTAATTAAAGTGGGTCCGAATAATTTAATTTTAGAATAATTAAATTTTTAGATAAGAAACTTATTACTAAAATTATATTATATAAGCTTAGCCAAGATATTTAGACCTACAAAAAATCTTAGCAACATACACATCCTAGTGTTTAAGAAAACAAGCTTTAAATATTTGAAATACAATACTTTTATTCCACATAAGTTTTCCTAAAAAACATTATGACTAAGCGTAAATTCTAAATACTAAAATTATAGTCCTAAACATTCTCTTTAAATTTATATTTTGTTTGTGACTAAGAACCTAATATTAGCTAAATTATAGGACCTTAAAACTATAACTATTAAGAGTAATCATTTTTTGTCACCCTACTGTACTTAACCTAGACGCGCGAGGATATCCGCCCTAACTTACCACTATTAAAGATATAACTAATTTTTTAATAATAAAGTAGCGCTATAAGTCTATTAGCTAGAACTAGGCTATAAACTTTGTGAAGCGCTAGCTAGAACTCTAAGTTAAGTTTAATTAAAAGTTTAATTATAAGAGAGTCCTTTGTAAGGATCCTAAGGTTATATAAACCTAGTTATGGCTTATAAAGAATACTAAAACCAAGTATGGCATCCTAGATAATGACAGCTATATTTTTAACGAGTTATGCTTTATATTAGGCATAATATTAACTAGAGTAGTTATTATAGGCTCTAAGCGTTAATAACGGCTAAATAGCATTTAGTAGAGTAATTACGAGTAAATATAAGTTATTTAAAATAATAACACGATATGGTACGCGATCCTACCATTTGCTATCTTCTATAGTAAACACTACCTCTCTATTAAATACTAGAAAAAGGATTTACCTGGCGACTAGATTTTTCGAGTTTCTAAGAGTAGCTAAATAAGAAATAAGCCTAGTTTATAGTAGCTAAAGTATTTTAACGCGTATATAAAAAAATTTACTATTAGTAGCTATTTACTACTTATTATTAATAGTTATAAGAGTTATAACTCGCTCAAATTCTAGTAATACTATGAGAATAATAATATTATTACCCTTTATATACCTTCGCATTTATCGTACCTTCTTTAGTTACTAAATATAGGATATTTCTTGCTATTAAAGAAGGCGTATAGGCGCTAAGCTAAGGATCTAATACGTAACTATATTACGTATATTATTAAAATTTAGTTCCTACCATGCTTTATAACTACTTTTATGCCTATAATTTCTTAAAGTAATATATAAAAAGGCTTTTATAGTGCTAGTCGTATTTCCCTTGACCTAAAAGTTATAATATTAAAGTTTAATATTTATTTGTGTATACCTTTACCTTATACTATACGTAATAGTATGTATTAATTATAGATACTTAGTAAAACCCTAGAATCTAGGACATAATTAACGCTAGTAAAGAAGAGAATTTAAAGGTATCTAAATAGACTGGTAAATAGGTTAGGGTTAGGTTAGGGTTAGGTTATTACTAGCTAACTATTACAAGGGGGTTTACTTACCTAAGCCTAATCCGGGTTAGGGGACGATAGGTTAAGAGTAATATGCCTTACGGATATATTTAGTAGTTAAAAGCTTATAATAACAACGTTAAGGTTTACAAATAATCCAATTCCATAACGAATTATAGAATAACTAATTAAGAGATTTACTAATTTATTATAAAAGATATACTCGTAGTATCTTAGGTTAATTATAAGAAAGTAGGAAAGGTATAGAGAAATTGTTAAACTATATACTATTTATCTTAGTTCTTACTATTATTAAAATTACTATTATAGTCCTGCTAAGACCTTCCTCCTAAAAGTAGTCCTTAGGACTTACTATAGTCCTAACTTTTATATAGGACTTCTTGCTTATACAGGACTTCATTGCGTAATTACTAACCTAAGTTGCCCCACACTTCCTTTTATTCCTCTACTTTAGTTATTTTACTAATAAAAACTGTCTTAGCATAATTATCTAGTCGCTTTATTTTTATAAGATTTGTAATTATAATACTCTTCTCCTCCTTAAAGTTATTATCTTAATATCTTATTTTATTATAGCACTATACTATTAGCGCGTAGGTTTTAATTTTTGTAAAAATACGTATCTCTACTTTTTACAATAAGTTATAGCTTTTTCTAAATTTCCCTTGCCTTACTAACTATACAAAAAGCTCCTTGCTTATCTATTGCCAACTGTTACGCTTGTGCGGATATGGTAGAATTTTAGGGTCTTAAAATAATATCTAGTTATAAGCACTATTAAAAAATAAAGCTACGTTACTTCGTAAATACTGCCTCTAAGGAGTGTACTAGTTGTATTTCCGTTTATACTTTATGTAGTTTATAGATTCCTAAAAAATGATTAAAAGAGTGTTTAGAAAGAGAAGCGTAATAAGGATTTAAAGTTACTTATAGCTAGAGAGTGTTAAGTCCTAGTTACTAAAGAGTCTACTTACTTAGCCTTTATAACTACTTGTCGTTGTTATAAACTTACTAAAGAAAAAAAAAGTATAGTTATGCTTAGCATAATCTACGCGTTACTAATATAGTTAAGCTCCTAAAGAAATAGAAAGAGAATCTAAAGGGTATAGCTACTATTAATATTCGCGAACCGTCGCAACTCGCACCTTTAGGGCCCAACTTAAGTTAGTTATAGGCTAATCCTTCTTTATTTAATTTTAACTTTTTTTTTTTTTCTTCCTCGCCAATCTTCTGTCTAAGGGTGTTATTAGTAATAATCTATTACTAATTCTCTATATTTTGTAAGATTTTTCTTTAGTTTTTAGATATTTTACTGCTCCGGCTATTCTTTTTATTTAATTAAGTATTTAAGTTAACCTTAAATTACTTTTAGGCCCTTAATTTTCTTAATCTTATACTTATTGTCTTTTAGATCTAACTAGATCTGAACTAGAGCGTCTAGTAGAGCTAGTTTTAAAAGTAATTTATAGAACATAGGGTAAATCTTTATACCCTCTAGTAAAAGTAACTTAGTTATACTGAGTTCCTTAGTTCCTTATACTTTAAAACGGCCTATTTAGAGGTAATTTAGTTTTCTACTTGGTCATTTTATCCTTAGATTTTTTTATAATAAGAAAACTTTATCCTTCCTTTTAAGAGTTAGTCCTTTAATTCTTTATTTTTTAAGTCTTGTCCTAGACCCTTATAGAAATACTTTTTGTATCTTTTAAATCTTAATAAGTAATTGGCTTATATCTATAGTTTATATAGTGTAGTAAGTACCTTATCGTGCCTAACCTCGTGCTGTTATATGCTAGTTATGCTATTAGTAGTAGCTCTATCTATTTTTCCTATTATTTATTAACGTAGAATTATAGATACTATTCTAGAGTCTAATTCGTAGGTTCTGTTTATCTGTTAGTCTAAAGGTGAAAACTTATTAAGAGCTTCCTGTTAACACCTAGAGCTACCGTAAAAGTATCCTAGTACTTAGACATAAAGAGCTTGTTTCTATCTATAATAAATTCCTTTAGTGGTCTGTGTTCCGCGAATACTATATTATTTACCTTATAAACTAGTTCTTTTGTTATTATAGATTTTTCTATAGGTCTAAACTTGGGGGCCTTAGTTAGGTAGCCTACTATTACTATAATAGTGTTGTATATTTACTTTATTCTTACCTGTAGTAATTTCGGGAGCTTTACTATAAAGTTTATTATTATATTCTACTAGGGTTATTTAACTACTTATAGTAATTATAATAGTTTATAAGACTTATATCGTTTTAGCTTATTCTTATAGCATGCTAAATAGTTACTTATAACCTTAGTTACTATCTATTTAAATTTAGGGATAGTATATTTATTCGCGATCTAACGCGTCGTTTCTTTAATATTTAGGTAACCCTATTCTTATACTTTATGTAGTTTCCTAATTAAGGCTTTCTTATAGCCTAGTTTTATAATAATTCTATATTAGTAGTCTTAGCACGTTTTAATAAGTCTACTATAAAAAAGGTCGTATACCTCCCCCTATTTGGTGGTGAGTTAGCTATAATCCTAAAAATCGTGTACTGCTAGTCCTGTGTACTATAGGCTAGCCGCGCAAATCCTAAATTTTTACTAGTTATATTTAATTATCTTATTATTCCCTGCGCGTAGTACTGCTTTATATAGATTTGATTTATCTTTTATAAGATCTAATTTTTTACTAAAGGCCTTTGCCGTATCGTTACGTATTTCTACTTAATAGTATACAGTAAAGTTAAAGTTTGCTAAGAACTCTATCTATTATACCTATTATTTATTAAGTTTCTTTATTAATATAAAGCTAGTAAGGTTTTAATAGTTTATTTATACCTCTATCTTAAAGCGGGCTCTCGTAGGTTAAGCTTCTTATTATTTAAAGGCGTCTATTATTTTTAGTAGCTACTTATTATAAATATTATAATTAAGTTCTGCTCCTGAGAACTTCCTAGAATAGATAAACACTAGTCTCTATTTCCCGTTATCGCACTATTATATGTGGATTGCTCCTAGTGCGTAGTCTAATGTATCTATTTTAACCGTTATAGATTTTTCCAGGTTATGTATTCGTAGGAGGAGTGCTAAGAAAAAGAGCTTTTTAAACTTTTTAAAAGCTTCTTACTATCCCTCTTCCTACTTAAATCCTACTTTTCTTTAGTAATCTCTATTAGGGACGCTATAACCTTAAAATAGTCCTTAATAAACTTTTAATAAAAATTATTAATTTTAGAAAGGATTAAATATCTTTTACTAAATTAGGTTATAATTATTTTTATACTATAAATACCTTTTTTTGATATATTTTTTGCGCCTTCTCTTAAAATTATAAATCTAAGATATTTTGTCTTTGTTATATAAAATTTATACTTATTTAGGTAAAGGAGTAGTCCGTATTCCTTTATCTTGGCTAGCACTTTTCGTACGTGCTATATATGCTCCTCAAGCGTGTCTCCCGAATATATTAGGACATGTTCTAGATACAATTTGCAGAATACGTTCAGGTATTCGTGTAATACTATGTTTACCACTACCTAAAACGTAGCTAGGGCGTTTTTTAGCCCTATAGGCATAACCATAAATTTAAATAGTCTATATTATATTTAAAACACTATTATTTATTTATATCCTTTATCTATGCGTATCTAATAGAACCTGTCTTATATATTAAATTTTGTAAACTAATTAGCTCCTTAGAATTAATTTATAAGCTTTATTATTATTAGTAAGAGGTATTAGTTCTTTATTATCTTATCGTTTAGCTATTTAAAGTTTACGTATAGTCATAGTCTTCTATCTTTCTTTAGCACGAATAGTATAGTAGAAGCTATTAACCTTTTATTTAATTATATAAACTTCCTTTTCAAGTTCTTCTTTAACTATTTTACTAATTCTTCTTATTAGTCTCGCGATAATAATTATAGTTATTTAAGATACAGCTTTACACCTTCCTATAGATAAATCTTATAATTTTATTCTTAGTATTTTAAAAGTGTTTCTTTGTCTTACTCGTGAAATAGTTCTACGAAATTTTTATACTTCTTACGTATAAATAGATTTTCTTGCCCCTCCTTCTAGAGTTTACTCTTCTTTATTTATATAACTCCTACTGCCTAAGGATCCTTCTTATGAATTCTTGCAATCTTATAAGGTAATATTTTTATAATTATTAATTTCTTATTAGTTCCCTCTTTAAGAGGTGAGCACTAAACCTTTAGGCTTACTTATTTTAATTATTATATACCAGCGACCTTTACTATAAATTTTTAATTACGTATTATTTTCCTCTACTAATTAATAATAGTATTATATTATAGTAGCTAATTATAACTAATAATTACTTTTAAGCTTCCAAGATTTATTATGATAAAGCTATATTAGCTTTAAAGTCTATCCAGACTAATAAGTGATAGCGTTATTTTAAGTCGTGGCTACCCTTTGCTCTATCTTTAAGATGACGTCTTATTTATTATTTCTACTTATATAGGTATTTCTTTATTCCTGTATAGCAGGTTATATTTCTCTACTATTTTAAAAGATATTAGATATCTAGTCGCTCTAGGGTCTATTAGCGCTATTACTTAGTAACTACTAATTATAACTTTCTTAGTTAGGTGTAGTCTATTCGTGTCTATTCTTACTCTTTTTTACTTTTATAGTTACGCCTTGATTAGTAAGGTCTTTTATTTAGTAGCACCCTAGTTTTCTAATTTATTATTAATCTTCTTATAGCTATTTTAAAAAGTTTACTTTCTTATTCTAAGTTCGTATGGCTTCTTTTATACTGGTATTAGTTTTTATCTTTTTTTATTATTTTTAGTAAAGTACTTTATAGGTGCTTCTAGTATCCTTAATTTACTAAATCTCTTCTTGCTTTTAGGGTTCTCCGTGTTGTTTATATCCTGTAACTAGACACTCCTAAGATTTTAGATCTTTATGTAGTAGTGTTGTTTCTAGTGCCACTATCTATTCTTTTTAATATAGATAGGCTAGGTAATCCCTATTACAATCTAGCTATCTAATCTATTATAGATAACTACGGCTTATAACCTCTATCTATTAGGTTCCTATAGTTGCTGTTAATCATAAGTTTATACTTTTAGGGTACTAATATATAGCTTCCTCATGTTCTTCGTGCATTTGGCATTTATTATTAAAGCACTTCTACTAGCCTAATTCTTTATAGTAGCATGTCTATTCGTTTAGGAAATATTTATAGTAGTTTATTATTAGTTTATAGTTATTAATAAACTTATAGTTAGAGTTTCCTAGCGATATTACTACTTGCGCCTTCTTTATCTAATATAGTTAGTAATCGTTTTTATTAAAAAGGAACTAAGCTATCCATTTATATTATTCTTAAATTTTAATTTACTATCCTAGTACTAGTACGTTTCCTTGGTATTTTATAGTAAATTTATAAATTATTATAGCCTTTAGTTCTTTAAGTTTAATCTTTTGCGTGTATTCTTAGGGCGTATACATTTAGCTATTATATACCTAGCACTTTCCTTTTAATAGTTAAAGAAGGACTTTACACTCTAGTATTAACCTCTATTCTATTTTCTTTAGTGTCTCTAAAATCTTAAGATCTATATTAAAGACTTTATCTTTATTAGTCCTTAGTAGTATAAGCATTAGTGTCCGTAGCATAGCTATTACTACTTAAATACTCTAAACTCTCTTCCTCTATCCTTTATTATTCTTTAAATAATTCTTTTTAAAGTAACCCTATTCTCTATATCTTAAGCAAGCTTTTTTATTAAAGCGTTATTTTAATTCTTAGTTAGATAGTCTATTATTATAGCCCTTCTACTACTTCCTTAGTTTCTATTCTTAGGCTTTATTAGCTATTATATTATCTCTATCGTGGTCCTTCTGTAGTTTCTAGATCTTCTTAATATTAGGTTAAATATAGTAGCCTTTTCGCTTTTCTAACTATCGTTCGTAGAGTTGGTTATCAATCTATATAGCTAGCTTTATGAGTTCTTCTAGGTTATCTATCTTATTATAGTAGGTAGGCTTGTCCTTAATACTTTTCTTTAGCCTATTATAGTAAGCTACTTAGAGTGGGACGTTGTCCTAGTTAATCTTAGCCTATAGGCGTCTAAACTCTGCTGTATATGCACTACCTAATTTAGTTTATTTAAGTCTTTATATTTTATATTTAGCCTATTATTCCTTATAAACTTCTTTAAATATAATCTATATCTATTCTTTAAAGGATACCTAGTCCCTAAACACCTTCTTAGTTTTATTATTATATTATAAGATGTTGTCTTCGTTCTCTAGATAGTTCTTAGTAAGGGGTTAAAGCTATTTAGCTACCTTACCTTTTATATACATGCTAGCTACAAGAATCTTAGATTATTTAGTTTTAAAAATATCCTTATTATAGCGATAGTAGAGTTTTATATTTATTAATAATGCCTTAAGTCCTTTTTAATTACTTTTATAAACCTTAAAAACCCTAAAGAATATCCTTCCCGTAGTTATAGTGGCTAAAATATAAGCTATTAGCTTAGCTAACTACTCCTTAAACTATTATATCTTATTAACCTAATTAGCTAACGCTATTATAATATTTATAGTTAGTCTAGAAGCCGCGCTTCTTATTAGGACTCTTACTATAGTAGCTATTATAGCCATTTTATTATCTTAGATCTTTAGATAGTTAAAGTGTTATAAGGGGGTTTACTTACCTAAGCCTAATCTAGGTTAGGAGAGGATATGTTAGGAGTAATATACCTTATAAATATATTTAATAGTTAAGAGCTTATAATAATAACGTTAGCGTTTATAAATAATCTAATTCTATAACGAACGATAAAATAACCAACTAGGAAATTTACTAATCTATTATAAGAAATATATTTATAGTATGTTAAGTTAACTATAAGAAAGTAAGAAAGAAAAAAAATTATTTAGCTATATACTATTTATTTTACTTTTTACTATTATTAAAATTATTATTATAGTCCTACTAAGACCTTGCTCTTAGAGGTAGTCCCTAGGACTTACTATAGTCTTAACTTTTATACGGGACTTCTCGCTTATGCAGGACTTTATTACGTAATTACTAACCTAAGCTACCCCGTGCTTCCTCGTATTCCTCCGCTCTAGTTATTTTGCCAACAATAACCCTCTTGGCGTAATTGTCTGGTCCCTTTATTCTTGGGGGATTCGTGATCGTAACACTAACCTAACCCTAATCCACCTATAATCCACGCTAAAATATTTTAGCGTAGGTATAGGTTAGGTTACATAAACCCTTAGTTAGGATTAGGTTACTAATTAAAAAAATATAAATACAATATTAAAAGAATTATATATAATTATTATAGTAGTGGGCTTAAAGTATTGCGTTTAAGCTTATAGTTTATTACTCGTAAGCTAGGCCTATCTATCTAGTATTATATTATACCTAGTCTAAGCTTTATTACCCCATTCCATAGGGCTAATAGGTAAAATGTCTTATAATATAGTATTTATTTATATACTAACTAGCTAGCATAGAGTCCTTCGTCTAAATTATAAATTTATCGCTATAAATAGCGATAATCTAACAGTTTAAAAGAATTAGTATATAAGAGAAACTAAGCAATATTATATTATACCTTTAAAGTATCTAATGTAAAAGAACTTGGTAGCTTCTTAAAGAGCTGCAAGAGCCGTGTTTTAAAATTAAAAATGAGTGTTCTTTACGCTATCTATAAAATAGAGAATCTTACGGACTAGTTACTAATATAAAAGCTTTTAAATAAGTAGGTTCTAGGTTGTATTAATCTTGTAAATCTTACAGAACGCAATAGCTATTTACTATTAGAATATAACTATTATAAAAGACTATAATAACTTATTACTGGGCTTATAATAGTAGGGCTTTGTTAGTACTACTAGAGTTTTCTTAGCTATAATTGTGCGGGGGGCCTTTATCTTAACGACTTAAGACTTACCGCTAGTAGACTTGCCACTAGGTGTCTTACTGTTAATAGATTTACTACTAGGACCCTTACCACTAGTAGCCTTATTACGTTTTATAGATTTTTTAACCTACGTAACACCTTTTTCTAGTACTATTATATAGAGTTTGTATGGAAGAATAGTAGTAGGTTATAAAGTAAAATTTGTTATAATCATAGACCATTATTATTATAGAGTATAGGATAAAAGTAAGTAGAAGGTAACTATAAAAAATATAACTTAGAATTAAAGCTATAGCTATCCTATATAGACTAGCTAACGTTATAAGTCTTAGTAGTGGCTATAGCTCTAATTTTTAAGCTATCCCACCATAATCTACCCTATAACCATCTACCCTACTACTACCTATACTATTATAGCCTTTTATTATACCTCTATACCTACTATAATAGATCTTATAAATTATGGGCCTAGTAATTATCCTAACGGGCTAAAAGTTCTACTATTGCTAGGTAAAGTTAAAGTCCTAGTAGGCTTTACGTAGGATAAGTAGCAGTAGGTTATCAAAGTAATTAGTATAATTATTTATTATAGCATATACTAATTAGTACAAGGCCTTAAGAGTAAAGAAGATAAAATTAATTATACTATTACGTAATATAGCTAAGGTAATTCTAAAAAAGGTTAATCTACTAACTTTAGTAGTATATTTAAGGGCTAGCTTAGTACTTCTAGCCGTGCTAGATCGCAAAGAGACAGGGCTACTGTAATAAGGAAAGAAAAGAAGGCACTTAAAATAGCTAAGAATATAAATTATATAGTAAAGTATAAGCTTAAGAAGCTTAAGAAAGATATGCAAGAGAAATAGATAATAGTAAAAAAAAGAGCTTATAGAATAGTAGTTCCGTGCAAAGTAGAGTAGTATGTTATTATAGCTATTTATAATCTCTCTATGCTAATTAGCTATAGCTAAGTAGTTAAAGGAGCTTAAACGCATTTATAAAAAAAATAAGTAAATATTGTGAGGACGGGCACAGGCTCCTGCATTAAGAGAGTAGATAAGGTAGGTTGGCTCTATTTCAGCTACACTAAGATGAGGAGACTATAGGTACACAGGCCTGCGGCGCTTTTATGCGCTACCGCTCGGCACGGAACATCTATCTATCCGAAATAGCTACACTGGGTGCGTGGGCAGCTGCGCCCAGGCGTAAGGTAACTACACCCAGGCGTAAGGCAGTCGCGCCTCTCACGCGAGGTCATGTGTCCTGCTAGCATGCCAGGCTGTCACATTACCCCCCTCTAAGGTGGGCGTAGTCCTCTAAGTCTATTATGTTACCTCCTTCGTGTCTTGCCTTGTGCTAGTATAACCGTAGCTTTATTATCTTCCTCTATTATCTTTAGATGGGTGCCGGCCTTATACGCTCGTAGCTAGATATCTAGTTATAGTAGTAGCCCTGCTTTGTCTAGGTATGCGTTATAATACTCCTTTACCTTATGTAGTGCCCCAACAAAGCCTCGGGCGTTGTACCAGGTAGGGTCAGGATTATAGGTAGTCTAGGAGACTTTATATTACAGACGTCCTTAGTAGATGCGGCTATTAAGGATTTCTTCTACTTGCTATTCTAGGTTGCTGTTAACCTCTATTAGCTCCTCTTCTAGCTCTATCTAACCTAGTAGTGTATCTATAGCGGCTTTCTATAGGTAGTCTATATAGAAGACATTATGCATGTGCATGTACGGCGAAAGCTTAACTTAGTAAGAGTATCCTTTTATAGTAATAATTAGGTAGGGCCCGTATATCTGCTAGTCGAGCTTCTAACTAGGCTAGTTAGTTATAAAGCCTCTTAGCGTGATATAAACTTAATTACCTACTTTAAAATCTAGCTTATGTTACTTTTTATTTACTTAACGTGCTTGTTGCTCCTAGGCATAAATAATCCCTCTCTAAGCTATTTCTATAGCCTGTTTTATAGCGTTATATTAAATCTTTGCGTAGTTCTACGCTTCCTCTCGGGACATCTGCTCACGGGCTATAGGCGAGGTCTTTATCCGCTCTTCCCAGTCCTAGTAGTGTGTAGGCTAATGTCCGAACTTGATCTCGTACGGCGAGAGGCCTGTAGTCTCATAAGGCAGTATAGCCTAAGCCCAGTCTATGCAGGGCAGTAGGTTAGACTAGTTATCTTAGTAGTAGTTAATAAATAGGCGAAGGCGCTAGTTAAGGTACTAGTTTATAATTTCTATGTTGCTATTAGTTTAAGGATAATAAGCTATTAAGAGCTTTTACTTAACGCCTACAAGTTAGCATAGCTTGTTTATAAATGCTAAGATAAACTGCGGGCCTTAATTAGAGACGATAGACTTGGGTGGGCCGTACACGCGCTAGATATAGCAATAGTATATATCTGTAGCCTATTCCGCCGTGGTTGTCTTATGGCAAGGTAGTGAGAAGCAGCGCTTGCTCAGGCAGTTAACTATAATAAAGGCGTTATTATACCCTTTCTTATTAGGTAGGAATAACTTAAAGTTTATTAAAACGTCCTACCATGCTTGCTTTAGTATTAGTAGTAGCTTAAGTAGTTCTAGGGTGTGGTCGCAGGGCGTATAACTCTATTAATAAGCCTTATAGGCGGCGATATAGGTGTCCACATCCTTCGCTAGATTTGGCTAGTAGTACTAATCTCTAAGTAGCTTCGCTGTCTTTTTTTTTCCTAGGTAAGTAGTGAGCTACATAGTATAGGTGGCTTGGATTAAGTAGGTGCGTAGGAAGTTAACTACTAGAATAATTAGCTAATCTTTATATAGAAGTAAATCTTAATTATTTAGCTTCTACGGTCCTTAGTTATTAGATAGAGCTTTTTCCCGTAGCTTTTGTAGGCTATCGTGATTCCAGTTTACCTTAATTACTTAATTAACAAGGGCATGAGGATCCTCTGCAGAGGGAAAGGCTAGAAAGGTGTCTATTATAGCGATCTTAAGCTCTTAGCCCTATAATTCTTAAGTGGCTAGGTTAGCGAGTTAGGTTGTGGCTTCTTACACTATATTAACGTCTAGCTACTTAGCCTATAAGAAGACCCTTGTGCAAGCTACCTTATCCTTCTTCTTTTAAGTCTATAGTTCCTCCTGCTTACGTGACAGCGCGTTAGCCACTATATTAGTAGTGCCTAGTTAGTAGGTAAGCTTTAGGTTAAAATTAGCTACTATTATAGCCTAGCGCATTTGTCGAGGAGTGAGCTTATACTTAGTAGAGAAGTATTCTAGCGCTTAATAGTTAGTAATAGCGCTAAAGGGCTTAGTCGTCTGTAGACTAATAAGCTAAGATCTCTATTCTTTAAGGCTATAGATTACGGCTAGTATCTCTTTATCGTGTATATTGTAGTTCATCTGCGGGTCGCTCATTGTCTTGGAATAGAAGGCTATAGGTCGCCAGAGTCCGTCGTCCTATAGCTAAGAGAGTATGCTAGTAATAACACTATTACTCGCGTCTATTTCTATGCGTGTAACGCGATAGGGAGAGTAGTAAGTAAGTACGTTATCTAATAGCATAAGGTCTTTAACTTGCTAAAAGGCTGTAAGCTCTTACTCTTTAAAGGCATGCTAGGCGCCCTTCTTAAAAAGCTTTATAAGCAGTCTAATAATGCGTCTATAGTCCTTAAGGAAGGTTCGGTAGAAGTTATAAAAGCCTAAAAATAACTATATGCTTTTAACTAATGTAAGTATAGGCTAGTCTTGTATAGCAGCGATCTTCTCTAGGTTCTTCTAAATATCTTAAGTGCTAATAATAAGGCTAAGAAACTTTGTCCTAGTTACTATAAACTTACTTTTCTTAATGTCTGCTTGTAAACTAGCGTCGCGGAGTTGTTTAAGCACCTACGCAATATGCTCCTTATAGTATAGTGGATTCTCTAAGTAGATAAGGATATCGTCTAAATATGCTATGCAAAAGTCGTTAAGTAGGCTATATAGTACCCTATTAATATATTGCTAGAAGGTAGTAGGTCTATTATAGAGACTAAATAGGAGTACACGATACTTATAGTTACTATAGCATATATAAAACGTGGTTAGGTCCTTTGCTTCCTTATCTAGTTAAATGCGATAAAAGGCCTGCCGTACGTCTAGCTTAGTAAATATCTTAGCACGGGCGAGCCTCGCAAGGGTCTCTTAGATAAGTAGGATAGGATAGATATCTTTCTTTATAATAGCGTTAAGCTTGTAATAGTTAATATAAAATCGCTACTCCCCTTTAAGCTTTTTAGTAAATAGTACTAGTAAGGCGTAGGGCGCGTTACTGTAAGTAATAACGCCGCGTTAGAGGTAGTTATTTAGGTAATCCTTAACAAGCTATAACTACTCTAGAGACATGCTATATAGTAGGCTTAATATTAGTATATTATCCGCGGTTAGCTTAATGTTGTAATTAACGCTATTATAGTGTAGAGGTAGTACGTTAGAGTCCTTCTTTAAGAAGTAAGCTAGGGTAGCGCCCGTATAGCCTAGGAATGGTAACTTCTTTATAAGAAGCTGGTAGAGTTCTTTGTCTAGATCTGGCGGGTCTATTTAGCCTAGCTCCTCCTTACGGTCTTGGATTAGCTTCTCTACTTCGTAAACACTAATATAGCTAATAACTATCTCTTTCTAACACGTATTAATTATAAATGCCGTGGCTTTTATAATATTAATCTTAAGGCCTGCCTTAGCGAGGTCCTCGCGGGAGATAGGTTTAGGGCGAGTTAGCTACTACTCTTATAACGGCAGCGCTTAGTAGCGGAGCTACTTTTCTATCTTCGCTAGGTTCTTCTGGTAGGTACGACGCTGAGGGGATTGCTGCGATAAGTAGTAGATATGCCGTATAATAGCCACGTCCATGAGCTTATCACGTTAGTTAGTATCTACCTAATACTTAAAATTAATTTCTGTAGCTGTGCCTTGCGTTAGGATAATAATGTCTTATTTATAGTTAATCTATATTATATCTAGCTACTTAAGTATCTACTGCCTATAGTTAATCTAAACGTTAGCTTCCTTAAGAAGCTTGCGGCTGACTATAAGGTCGTGGTAGCTAGTGTCGCAGGGTATAAAGTAAGTAGTAAGGCGGTGGCCGTCTAGCACTAGGTTAGCCTAAAAGTGCTTATTTACCTACCCGTTTAGTTAACTATTATATCTAGCTAGGGGAATAGCTTCTATGCTTTTAATAGATGCCTTAAGTCCCTTCTTAATTATATAGAGGTGTTTAAAGTAGACTAGGACGTAGCTACCTGCGCCTGTGTTAATAAGAGCCTTTAACCTAATTACTAGCCCGTTTGTTAAGATGCGGCAGGGCAGAGTGAAAGCACTTTCGCTAAATAAGAGGTCTTGTATGCTAGTAGCTCCTATAGGATTCTCTAGGAAGGAGACTTCCCCTAGAGTAATACTTTTCCCGATTCCTTGTTAGAAGAGAGGAAGCCTCCGTCCTTAGTCTTATAATATACCTCTTTATTAGCTTGCGGTGCTGAATCGCTGGCCTTTAACGCTTTCTAATTAATAGGGCTATTTAGGTAGTCTCGAGTAATATAACTACACGCACAGAGGATCCCGCCCGTAACTAACTTATAATTTTAATTAGAGCTCTATAAGACGGTGGCGAACGCATTAATAGTAAATTTATAATAAATATAATAGAGTAAGCTTTTGGCGACCTATATAAGGAGAAGAAGGCCTGTTAGGCATTTATCTAATTACGCCTCTACTCTATAGCTAAGTTTACTAGCTTCTAAGTAGACTTCTTTTGCCTTATAATGCAGCGCAAGCTACCTGCTAACTAATAAGTTAAAGTCTCTCCTATAAACCAATCGCGGTTGGACCAAAGTTTATTCTCTATATAGGCCCTCTAGTGCTTAAAGGTCGTAGTTGTCTTGCCGTCTAAGAGTAGCGGAGGGTCTAGGAACTTAACTAAGCGCTAGCTTGCGCCTAAAAAGCGTGTATATAGATAAGTAATAGGCTTAAACGGTGATAAGCGCAAAAAACATAAGTTATTAGGCTTATTAGACTTAGAGCTTAGCGGGTTATTAGCGGAGGGGACGCTCTAGCTTAGGGTCTAAAGGAGGATTTAGAATTTAGTTATACAAGATTAAGTTACTAGTATATTAGAGGTAGAGCCTGCTATAGCCTGTTTAGTAAGTTAGGCTTCTAACCTGTCTATCTTTTGCTGCGCTTAAATAAGGGCTCTATGCAGCCCTTCGCCTTTAGCTAAGGTATTAGTAGTGATCTGGCAGTATATATGTAGTTATTATTGCTTTACACTACGAAGAAGTAGCTAGCTAACTAACTCTATAGTAATCTTTACTAGTTCCTGCCTAAAATGCTTAATTACGGCCTTTAGCGTCGTAGTGATTAGGTTATTACTAGTAAACGTAGGTAGCTAGGGAGGTTATAAGAGGTCCTTATTAATACCTTGCTAGATACGAGCAAGTTTTAGGGAAGTGTCTTAATTATGGTTTTCCTTAGTAATAGAGCCGTAGCTCTAGATTTCGTGTTCTTAGTAAATAAAGGGCTTGGATAGGTTGTACGCGCTGCCCAGTATCTCCTTTTCTAAGACTAACGCTATAAATAGGTGTTTTAGTGCTATTTTATTAATACTATAGGTAGAGCAGCTAGTTATTAGTTCTCTAGTAGGGAGAAGGCGAGCAGGTAGTGCTTAGAATAGTTAGTAGGGATAGGTTCCTCTCTTATAGAGGCTAGGGCTCTTATAGCCCTCTTTGCGTAAGTAGTAGGTTGCCTGTATAACACGTTTATTAAGTAAAGGGCGGTAGGCTAATTAGCTTTCTTAGCTAGCTATAGCGTGCTATTTTTAAACTATGTTTTTTAACTCCTTTTAAGTAGTACGTTGCTTAGTAGTATTAGGACCTCTCGTTGCGGGTAATTATACTCTATAACAAACTAATAGCTTAGCGTAGTTATGTAATAGATCCTTTAAGGTAGTTATTATTAAGTTATACGCGCAGGCAGATTAAGCGGTTTAACTTAATATTTTATTACTATCTTTAGCTAAGTAAAGAAATCTTAGTATAATATAAGAACGGGCACAGGCTCCTGCATTAAGAGAGTAGATAAGGTAGGTTAGCTCTATTTTAGCTACACTAAGATGAGGAGACTGTAGGTACACAGGCCTGCGGCGCTTTTATGCGCTGCCGCTCGGCACGGAACATCTATCTATCCGAGATAACTACACTGGGTGCGTGGGCAGCTGCGCCCAGGCGTGAGGCAGCTGCACCCAGGCGTGAGGCAGTCGCGCCTCTCACGCGAGGTCATGTGTCCTGCCGGCATGCCAGGCCGTTACAAATATATAATTAAAAATTAACAATCGCTAGTACATAGAAATCCTAGCTAAGCTTTTATAACTAGATATTATAAACTCTAACCTGAAATTCTAAAGTTACTTAAGTACTTAAATATTTAGCTATAGCGACGTCCTTAACAATATCTTACGTAAACCTACTTAGACGGAGTAGCAAAGCTAGAGACTAACTCTCTTAAAAGTAAGAAGGCTAAGACTAAATAGCAGACATTTATAAATATCCTATTAAAAGAGGAACTAGCAATAGTGACAGATAAAGGATAGTAATAAGTTAGTATATTTTTTTATTATATATACGTACTAATTATTATAGGCAATGCGAGCCTGTATCGCCGTATAACGTTTTAGGAAATCGTAATAATAGTAATAAATATAAAAAAAGATTAAGGAGGATATTAATTTAGAGATTAATATATACTATAATATAATAGAAACTAAGTATAAGACTAAGGAATAATAGGCACAGGTTTAAGTGGAACTTCATATAGTGTTTCTTAGAATAGACAGGTATTTAGAGTTAAGTTAGGAGGGATGTTTAGAGTTAAGCTAAAAGGAATGTGCTAATTAAGTCTAATAATAATAAATAAGCCAGAAACTTAAATCCGCGCTAGATAAAGTCTGTAGTAACCAGTAGTTATAATCGTTAATAATTATAGCTTGTGGTATAATCTAAAACCCTTGTAAGACGCTAGGTTTTTTAAGTTAGTAATACTAATACCAATATCTAATTAGATATAGAATTACTATAAGCTAGATATAAGGTATTTAATTTTAGTCTAAGTTAGTAGTATAATAATGCTATTGTACGCGTTATTAAATAGTTACAAGGTTAGAAAGTCTAAGAGATACTACTAGTATGTCTAAATAGTCTATCTCTTTACTATTACTACAATTATATTAAGTTTTTATTATAGTCTTTTATTACAGCTTTAGCGTTGTATTAGCATAACTAAATAATCTAGCAGTCTACCTGCACTCTAGTCAACTGGTAATTATCTAGAAATACTATACTATCTTATAACCTAAAGCCAACGTCTTCGAAGGCATAATAGGATAATACTAATTACCTTATTTAAATATCTTGCTATATATATTAGAGAAGAGGAATAACGAGAGCTAATATCTGCCTAAAATAAGTAGTAGGCTATAATTATATAGTCTGTAGATCCTATAAAGAGTAGTCCATATTAGAATTCGTAAGCTCGCATTAGCCTAGTGTAAACCCGCTTTAAAGAAGCCACTAAGCTTTTATATAACTCTCCATACGTATTCTATATTTACTACGGGCTTATTCTTTCCCACTTATTAGTACTAATATAATAAGCTAAGGTATTAGGACGAAGCACCTTGCGAACCATGTAGAAACTAAGTATTATTAGAGTACTATAGTTCTTATTTATAATCTAGGATCTACCTCGCTTACAATTTTCCAACCCTAGAATAGAAAGACGCTGATTAAGCTTTTATCTTATTCTACTTTGGCCTTTAAGCAAGAGCTTGTC
Organism: Bimuria novae-zelandiae CBS 107.79; assembly: GCA_010015655.1. Lineage (NCBI taxonomy): Eukaryota > Fungi > Ascomycota > Dothideomycetes > Pleosporales > Didymosphaeriaceae > Bimuria > Bimuria novae-zelandiae. Next base: position 428,225 of record ML976661.1, on the reverse strand, counting down.
TAAGTAGTAATTAATAGTATTGAGTACTTTTAAATAATTAAGTAATCCTTATTTTAACGCTTCGTCTAATTCCTTTAACTATTCGCTGTAATAACTAGCTATTATAAGTTTAGAATTATATTTAAGAAATACTCTTGCCAAGCTAAAGCAACTATTTTCAATAACCTTAACTAAATAACCAAGATTTTAATTACGTTGAATAGATAAACTATAGTAACCCACCTTAGCTTCCTTGCAATTAAGGGATACTATGTTACCTATAACTAAAAGCTCTAAGAAAAGCTACAAGATTTTATCCCTATATGCGGGAAATATAATAGTCTAAAACTAGTAATAGGTCTTCCTCGGATTTTTTTAATAACGAATACAATATAAAGCCGTCTAGCTGTTATTAGTAATCATGTTAATAATAACAGTACATTTACTCGTACTCTATAAGAGAAGTTACTTAAGGAGAATGTTAATTAGAGTTATAAAAAAATTTATCCTATGTATAATCTATATTATTAATTCCATTATCTCGGATATTATTGACCACCTTCAGCTAGTAGCACCTAATAAGCTTATAAATAGTAAGTAGTTATAAAGACTCTATATTTAAGATATTAAGATGTAAATATTAGTTTATAATTCTCTTTATAAAGTATAAATAATATTATTATATACTTTTATTACGTGCTAAGTAACTAAAAGCTTTAAGTAATTTATATTACTATTAACGCATTACCATAACGTTATAATCATTTTATCTCTACCTAGTAAACCCTATCGCCTAGGAAATAGTTATTAGTTATTTATAATAGAATTTAATATTTCACCTTTGCGCGCGCGCGGTTAAACTGTAGCTATATATTAATAAATAGCTTATATAATAAATGGCCTTAAAAGGTCTTAAGTTAGAAAATAGTAATATAGCTAAAGTTAACTCTAGTAACTTTAAGCGACTTAGGCTATTATCTACTAAGTAGCACTACTTTAAACTAGTTATAGATATACTAAAACGATTTAACGAGGTAATAAATGCTATAAGTGAGAACTAAAATCCTTAAATTTAATATTTTTAGCATATATGTAACTATCTCTTTCATTTTCTAAATAGGATAGTAGAGGACCTAGACGACGAGTACCCACGCTATAGAGAAAACATAGACTAGCCTATAGTAGTAAAGGTTATAGCTAAAAAGAATAGAGAAAAATTAAGTAAGTACTACTCTAAAATAGACGTAGATCGTAGATTCCTATTTAACTATATAATTATTTTTAATCTAACTTAGAAGCTTACTACATACAAGGTATTAATATTATAAATGTTTATTATAGCATAACTCTAACTACTATTTAGGACGATACCTAGGAACTATACTATAAATATAATTATTAAGAATAATTATTTACCTATCTTAACTAATATAATAACTATAATAGTAGAGGTTACACCTTAGGGCCTAGCTCCTTTAGGTAAAGATTATAATAAAGTAGTTCTAAACGCATACTTAGTAAACTAATAGCTTTTTAAATATAAGTTAGGGTTTCTTTATAAAGGAATCTATAGAGGTCTATAGCTAAATCTATAAAGAAGGAGAATTCCACCTAAGTACTACTTATATAATAAAAATTAATAATCTAATATATTAGGATGGTAGAAGTTATATACACTTATATACTTTTAATTAGTATAAGTTATAATAAATACACTTACTAAACTAATTACTAAAATCAGTGTTAAGCACGATTTTAATATTACTAATAACATAATTCATAATTAAAGGCACAGGCTTTCTACTTAAATAATATAATAAATAATAATTTTTTAAGACTTAATTACTTATATGGCGGACGAGAGGCCTACACCACCAGGAATAAAAGTAGTATTATAAGTATTACTAGGTAATAATAAAGAGTCTTATAATAAAGTTAATAATCTACTAGACTTACTAGTGCCTTAAGAGTCTATTAGGGAAAACGTAAAAGGAGATACTAAAGTAGAGTTAAAGGTAGAAGTAAGAGAAGAGGAATAATAACGCTATCTATAAAAGCGTTAAAGTCTTAATTACTATTAGAAATATGTACTATAATTATTAGCTATTTTAATTAAGTTCTTAACTATACAGTGTATTTTAACATTACTTAAAACTCTAAAGGCTACTATGATATTTTAATATAATATTAGATTATTATAGTTACTCTGTAACGCTTAAATAACCTTAGCCTAATCCTAACCTAACGCACGGTTTACCCTAGTCTAACCTATAACCCACGCACAAACTAACCCTACCCAATCCCTAACTCAGCCTAGGTAGATACTAACCCATCCACCAGGCTATACCTAAATAGTTCCCTAATAAGTATAGTTAAAGCCTTTAAAAAAGTAAATGGCGTAGTAGTAGTAGTAGTAGTAGTAGTAGTAGTAGTAGCGTATAAGCTAGTATTAGCGTAAAAGCAGATTGCTAAGCTTTAAGCTACTAATAAGGCTACTACGTAACGTAAATTATATAAAAGAAAGAAATTATAGCAGGGAAGAGTTTTAATAGCTACTAATAATTAGTAACTAGCTACCTTAAAGAGCTTTACAACGCGTAATAATAGAAAATTTATAAAGAAGAGGGTGCGTACTAATTAAAATAGGCCTGCTTAATAGCGCTATAATCGGTATAGCAAGGCTAGGCATAATAAAATAACTTATAAGTAGTCTATAAAACTAGATTCTAAGTAAATTAGGCTACTATACTTTCTTATAACTACTTATACGTGTTTTATACTATTGTGTAAAGTACAGATTTTAGTAAGGTCTTAGCGGAGTAATTAGCTCACTTATAAAGTGTGTTATCTACTTTTTTTTTCTTTTTACGTATTATAGTACCCTTATTAGCCTTCTTAAGTCTTGCTATCTACTTACGTATAAGCGTAGCTTTATACATTATAACCTTAGCGTCCTTTTTTTTTTATTAATTAAATACTATAAATATAAAAGTAAGTAATAAGTTCTTATATCTTTAAATCTTATTATATATTAATATCAATTAAGCCTCTAACTCGCACACGTTACTTAGTATTTTAGCTTTTTATAAAATAGCTTCTAGCGCAGGTAGCGTTAGTGTATAAAGCTATATATTAAGCTTTTATATTACTATATCTATATCATATAAGGCTAGGCTAGTACCTTTAAAGCTTGCGTAAATATTCTCTGTTATAATTAACTACTTATAGGCTACGTTAAAGACTAGTAAAAACTCTAACTTTATAATATAATTAATATAGCCACGTATTAGGCTCTTAATCTGGCGACTATACGCGCGCTTTAAATGCAAAAAGTAGCTAATATTAAGTAGCTATAAAAGGTGTAATAAATAAAGTAATATATAAAGAGTACAGAGAGTATTCTTCTTATAAAGCTACTAAAACTTAAGTAAGTTATAGCTCTTATAGCTATTAGGTATAAGTAGTTAGTAGCTACCTATCCTACGTCTTACTGTATACTTAACAAAGTGCTTTAGTTACTCTACTTTGAGTTTATTAGTAGTTTAGCTATTATTTCTAATTATAAAAGTCTAGTTATAAAGTATATTATTATCCTAGTTAGGCTGGTAAATGGATTAGGATTAGGTTAGGATTAGACTCTATTACATCCTAACCTAACCCTAACCTAACCTAACCTAATCCTAACCTAACCTAACCTAATCCTAACCTAACCCTAACGTAATCCTAATTTAATCCTAACCTAATCCTAACCTAATATATAGGTCGTGGTTAGGTTACTAGCGTCTATATTAAAATTTTCTAGTTTTTATTAATTTTATATAAGATTTATTACAGATAGTTATTACAGCTAACGTTCTAAGAGTATTATAATTAAGCTATACTAGGGTTAAATTATTAACAACTCCTAAGAAATCTAAGAAATCTTTTATATGCTAAATACTAGGCCTAACTTAATAGGGTTAGTAAAACCTAATAGAGTTAGTATAACCTTAACCTAATCCTAATCTAATGCTTTAATAACCTAATCCAACCTATACCCCTACTAGTATAACCCTAACTTAATCCTGACCTAATGTCCGTACGATCCTAACCCAACCCTAACCTAAGCTTAGTAATCCTTAACCTATTTACCAGCCTAATCCTAATACTAGGCAGAATAGTAATACTAGCTAGTAAAAATAATAAAGGGTGGGATTACTTAGCTAGTAGCTTTAATATTTTAAATTAATATAACTTAGTTTTAATAACCTAATTAAATAGCCTTTAGCCCATCTTATCGTTCTAAGTTTATAATAATAAGCTAAGCTAATATCTTGCTTACTATAAAGCTAGTGATATTAAAGTTATAAATATTTTAATTATAGATACTATAGGTAGCTTTCATATATGCTATAAGTTTAAACCGGACTATAATAGCCTTAGAATCTTTATATAAAGCTCTCTATTAATTAAATAATCAATTACATCTTATAGTACGGCTATTTATTTACTTAACAAAGTTATATAACTACTTTTTATTAACCTTACTAGTGCCTCGCCTAGCGAGTAGCTTATTCGCTATATCTTATATAGTACCTAGAGTGGGTAGAATTACTTATAAATCTAAGTTAAGTATGTACTAAATAATTACCGCCTCTTTTAGCTTAGTATGCTTTTTTAAGTCAGGCTTATAATCGCGTTACGTAGCGATTCTAGCGTATTATTAGTTTATTATGCCTTAAGAAGCTTAGTATATAGTAGTAGTCCGTCTTTTACTTTAAATTTAGTTTTAGTTAATAGTTAAGATAGTAAAGATAATATCTGCTTTATTATGAAGTAATTAAGTAATAGGTAGTTAAGCTATTATTGTAAGTAGGTAATATATTATAAAAGTTAGTAGAGTAGCGCGCTAGTCTGCCTGGCGCGCTTACTTATTAGATACGTCAGTAATTATTTAAAAAAAAATTGTTATAAAACTTTGATTTATAAGAATAAGTTTAACCACATCATTTGTTAATTGTACTATTTAAAACTTTGAGAAAAAAAATTATAATGATTATATTTTACATAAGTTTAAGGGGATATAAGTTTTATTATTACTTTTTATACCTAGTTTATTACTCCTAGCCACTTTTTATACTCTATCTTTAGGTAAATAATTATTATAAACCATAATATAGAGAGACTAGATAAAAGGTGTTACTAAACCTAGAAGCTAGGCATGTCCGGAATAGAGAGGCGTGGCATTATTCTAACAGAAAGGATTATAAATGAACTTTGCATATGCCCTATAAAATACACCTGGGGAAGCGATTTGCGCTTTCCCAACATATAACTTGGTTGTATAAAGTCTCTCCAGGGCTCTGGTTTTCGTTCCCATTCTAGTAAGCACTTATGCAGGCCGGCTTTACCCATAGAGCCTGGCCAACAGTGTATTTGCTTACATACATATGGTACTACCACATTCTCCCTGCATCGTCAACTCAGGACTCTTGGCTTACGAGTAGGCGCACATTCTTTTTCTTATTTTAGACTTCTCCACAACTACATGTACCACAACATACCATACCTACCATTAGGTACCTGTGGTACCATATTGTCGGAAGGTAATTGTATACGATTACATGTCTGTGCCCGCAGTCGTTTGCGGGCTGTAGTTGAAGGAAGCATGCAGTATACAGGGCATGCCAGCTCTAAAATAGCTGCGCATTAAGGTTTCTCTTTGACTGGAGGACGGGGCTGCAAGCTAGCTTTTCTTTCATTGTCTTCAATAACCTAAATAGATCATGCGACATACAGAAACGGAAAAACGTAATAATCACAGCAACATAACATTACGCAAGATGAGGACGCGATGAGGGCGCGATGAGGGCGGAGGTGGATGTTGGGTGGTAGCGACTGGGTGCAAGCTACCTATCGTTAGGTAGCAATCTGTTAGATGGCAAAACTGACGCTTGAAGAAATCGTAAGCTGACGCTTGGAAGAAACGTAAGTAAGCTGACGCTTGGAAGAAACGTAAGTAAGCTGACGCTTGGAAGAAACGTAAGTAAGCTGACGCTTGAAGCAATGTAGGTAAGCTGACGCTTGAAGCAATGTAGGTAAGCTGACGCTTGATAGAACGGTCAGTAACCTCGCTTCGCAAAGGAACCTGCATTATCTAGGTACTACCTGGGTATGCGCTGAAACTCCTACATCAATGGAGGAGCATCTTCTCTGAAAAAGGAGCGCGCATTGTAGCTTGGCCGTCGTTTAGGGCTCGTATCCGCCGATGCTTTGATTACGAACCTATGTAGGAATGGGGGCCAGAGCTAACGCCAGAACGACCGTGTAGATAAAAGATCTTCCAGATCCTGAGGACCTCGGGAGTATCACGGCACTTTTGTTTCGTTTCCAGGGACATGGTTGCTTGAGGCTGCAGGTTCGCCGTGCGAATTCCACTACATTTGAAGGTTCCGGTCCTTCGGCTCACTGTGGCCCTCTTTCATCCCTTTTATGACCATGTCAGGTTCAAGCAGTACCAACTCTGTTCCCCTAATTTCAATATCTCAAGGGCAGCTCAAGCGGACGACCTGTGACTTGTGCCGCTCTAGGAAAGTGGCTTGCGATCGGAATAAGCCTGAGTGTCGCCGGTGCATAAGGTCTGGTCAGCAATGTACCTATCCATCCACGGAGTCTGAAGTTGGCAAGTTGAACTCGGCGCTACAGTCTCTCCACGCACGCTTGGGTAACTACGCAATTTAAGTATGGCAGTAACAAGCTACTAACGAGACCTTACAGCGGAAGCCGAGGCGAAACTTCGAGAGAAAGACTCGTCGGACTCCTCATCATCGACGCGATCAAGATCTCGTTCCAGGTGTTACTCCAGAGCGTCACCACCCCTCACGGATTCTGGACAGCCACAGCAGGATTACACGATGGTGGATGGCACGAGCGGTTCATCTGGCTTCGAGACATTGTACGGTACAAATGTCGATGGCTTCTACTCGCAAAGAGTTCTCAAGGCATACTCTAACTGACGAAATATCCCAGGGACCAGTCGGCCTTCTACAACCAGACAGGCACTTTTCTCTTTGACAAAACGTGTACAGAGCCCGTCGGCTCTCTAGATATGTTCAGCGCCAATTTGGATGCGAACTTGGCGACTGATTACCATTATTTCTCGCGCCTGGCCGGCGACATCATGCCACAGACTCAGCCGGCGCCTATCTCGTATGGAGAAACATCGGCCCTGCAACCCCTACGACCATGCGACTATCATGCTACGCAGATAAGCCCAGAGTCTATTACACATCTGTGAGTTCCAGATTAGCAACACGCGTTTCGGAGCGTAAAAGAATGCTAACATTGCAGGGTATAAGGTCCAACTCGTACTTCAACTTTCTCCCAAATCTCATGTGCGTCCGAGATCCGAGCGACTTCCACTATGTGTTCTCTCAAAGCCGCCACCAATACCAAGCGCTGAAGTACGCTGTTGCCTTGTCAGGAGCTACCATCCTGAACGAGTCAAATGATCTTCAGGAGCGAATTTATGGTGCAGCGCGATACCATCTCGAGCGGGCAGAGTTGCAAGCTGATGAGTCCGACTTCTTCAACATCGAGGTGGCCCAGGCACTTTTGTTGCTAACTAAATATGAGATGGGTCACATAGGCATCGCAAGGGGGTTCGTAACGTTAGGTCGGTTGGTAGTTTTACTGAACCTTATGGGATACGAATGTCCTAACACGCCACATGAACTGGCCGACGGAGACCCGAGGGTGTTCTACGGGATTCAGCCCATGCAACTGGAAGACTCCATCAAGGCCGAAAAGATAAGGCACTTGTTCTGGGTCGCATATTGTATTCGCTGCAATTCTGCGGGCGAAATGGTCTCCTTGGCCGCCCCCGCGCCAGTCGAGGTAGAATAATTCACCGGGATCAGCGATGCCATCTGCTAACAGAACTGCAGATACGCATGGCACTATACACTAAAGATAGCACGGTGGAAAGCGAACAGAAAACGTTCCTTGTTGACAACATCGCCCAGGAGACGGCTGAGACTCTCGAAGAATGGTCATTGTTCGCTCTCGCCATGCGCCTAGTGGTTCGCATGCAGAAACACCACCGCCAGACCCTAGAAAACGTCACACGAACTGGTTCCGCGGACTACAACTACTGCCTGAGTCATGAACTGCTAGAGTCTGCCATCAGTGTTATATTTGCCTCGTCATCTGTATCTGATGCAAAGACCAACGCCGGAACTGTGATGGGCGTCCTGACGTTCATCGTCGCACTGTCTTGCCGCATCTCGTTATACAAAACCGCGGCGTTGTATGCCCGGAAAGCCGAGTTTTTGAACACAGTCACGGACGAGTGCTGGAGACTTGCCGCCTCCGCCGCAAACGCCATTTGCGATGTCTTGCTGCAGGCCAACGCGCTTGATCCTGGGCAGGTACCCGCTTACAAAGAGATAAGCATCTTCATCATGCCACCTCTCGCCATGGGTGCCCAGGTCCTACACCGTGTCTTGAGTGGTGGCATGAAGGGGCATGATTGGACGAGCCGAGAGCTGCGGCATTCCCTTGAAACCGTTTGTACCGCCATGGAAACCTTCAGGGATCCGGTGTGTCGTTTCGACTGCTATATTGAGAGGTGCAGGACTTTCCTTGGGAACACGCCACTGAGGACACGCTTCAGCGCGGACTTTCGATCCCAATGCGGCCCATTGGCTCACAGCAAAGATGTCATGGACGGGTGAGGCGGAAAATTCGGGCGAGAGAAGGTGGGAAGCTGATGACCGGATACCTTGGGACTCGTTTCACCATGCATGAACATAACAGCGAAGCTGTTGCCCTATCTTCTTCTTCTCAAATACATCAGAAATAGCTAATAGTAAAGACTTATAGCACCATTCCTGTTCTTTTCGCTACCCCTCCCTGCGCCAGAACAACTTTTTGTTTGAACAAGACCATACGATGACCGTTTGACCAGTCTCAGTATGTCTCCGCAAATTTGCTCTTCGCCCGCAGCTTTGCACCATATTTCCATAGACCCAAGATACCGAAGAAGCAGCCAGCTGTAAGACCGCCGAGGACACTACACCCTCTACCGACTCCGATGTTGTCGAACATAGCCTTGGAGAAGTGAACCGACGCGGCAGCCAAGACGCTCCTGAGGAATGCTAGGATGAAGGTGATAAGTTAGTACTCGTACGTGAACGAGATTGTGTCGCAGGAACAACTTACAATTTGCTGCAAACAAACTTGCTGCGTATCGCGGATAGCTTGTTGGCAAGTAAATGAGGATGACGTTGAACAGCTAGAAGGGAATAATATCATTAGCCAGTTACTCCGACACCATCTCCAGACAGAGGAAAGGGGGAACCATGCAACACGTGTCATAGCAGCTACTTACGAAGAATTGAGACGTGGAAAATAGTACAATCCCAACGACAGGTACAATCCAATGTATTTCAGGTCGAGAAGTCCAAGCGAACAGGAATATACCGATTGGTGCAGTTGCTGCGGCAGCCACACCGGGAACTAATCGATGCTCCGGAAGTCCGATCCCATACTTGAGAGTGTACGGTTCATACACAAGCCGTAGAAGCAGGAGATAGACGACAAGACCAACCGCGCATGCCACGAGTATCGCGAGAAAAACGACTCCCATAATACCGAGGGACATTTTGTAGATTCCCATAAAAACTAACGGGAACGATTCGAAGTAGGAGTACTAGAGGGCATCGTCAGAGGTCAACTCTCACGGTATGAGTGACTAAGCCTTACATAGATTGCATAAATCAAGGAGGTGTAGACGTTGATGAACGCAATGGACGGATCCTGCAGTGTAACTCGGAATGGCGTTGTCAGGTAGGTAGCCATGACCTGCCAGATGTGCACATTCCCTTGCTTGATCTCAACCTCTGACCGCATCTTATGGTTCTGGAATCGGCTTCGAAGTCTCCGGGCCCGTTGTATCAAAATCGTCTCTGGATTAGTCTCCGGCAGGAAGAGGAATAGTAGTATGAAAGTGAAGCCGCTCAGAATGAGCAACTCATACATGGCCCAGCGCCACGTCTCGGCAACCGCGAATCCGGAAAGTACGGGACCCAGGCTCGGCCCTCCATATGCTGCACAGAGCCATACAGTCAACCCATAGGGGACCTTGGCGAATTCGAGCATATCCTGGACAGAAGCGCCACCGGTTGCTAGGACGGGTCCACCAAGGAAGCCTTGGACAAAGCGCAGAATGACGAGTCCAGCAAAGTTATCCACACGGCAAGTACCAACGGTAATGAGTATATACAACGCGAAAGACACCATGTATGGCGCATTCCGTCCTATGGTCGGGACCTCTGAAAGAGGACTGAACAGAAGCGGCCCAACTCCCTAGGAGGGCACCTGAGGTTAGAGGGCTTTAGTAGGCAGGGCCGAGGTGTACTCACATATCCCAGGATATACACGGATAAAGGCAAGGATGAAACCTGCACCGATACCTCGTAAAGTTCAACAAAAGCTGGTTGCGCTGGAGTGATGATTGCGGATCCAAGATAGACTGCATTTTCCTTATAAGATAGGGCTCTGACGTAGCACGATGGTCTCCATACCGACAAAAGTAAGCAGAGCTAGTTGACTGAATACGAAGCTCTTCTTCGCCGTTGACCAGTTCTGTGGGTTGTCTGGATCTTCTGCGCCGTACCAGCTGACAACCTGAGCAGCAGAGGCCGACAGGGACGGGGATGGCGTATCGCATGAAGTATCACCGCCAGGTTGAGCTTTGCCCCCAGCTTCAACCTCAACATCGGCTGTACGCTCTTCATCGCTAAGGTTGTTGGCCGCAATTCCTTTGAGTTGGCCCGGTAGGCTGAACCCAGCCTTCTCTTCGGCATAAGGGCAGGCCGAGGCACCGAAGAGCGAACGAATAAGCTGGCCCACGGGCGCGTCACGAAATAAAGCGAGCATATCCGAAAAGGAAAGAGGGTAGGCAGTGGTTCGATAAATGGAGTAATGCTCTTGGGAAGAACACTTCAGACGTGGTGATCAATGTGGATGAGGCCCAAACCCGAATGACACCCATCGACTTTTAGACGTGGAGATTGAGATATAAATGTCTTCGGAAAATCATTCCGAGCTTTCGCAACGCTCGTCCCCGCGAAGCCTGCCGATACATGGACGACCACTCACCTCTGCTCGCTTACGTAAGACCCGGTTCGACGAATGAACAACCCCCTGAGGAGCACGGATGAGAAAAGGATTGCCAAGAGACGTACCTCTCGGTGCACGACCCGAGCATGACATGGCATGTCAGCATCGGAATCACCTGCTCGCTAGGACCTCCGAGGTAAGTACCTAGGTACTGGTTGTACTTGGCACATATCCTTAAAGTGTTCCTACACGTCGATATCGTGCCAATGCAATAACCCAGATAACAACGAACGATAACTCGCGGGATACAACACGTTCTGGACCGAGACTTCACAATGGCTTCTGCTCAGGTTGCCTCTAGTCGCACACCTTTTCTGATTATTACAGTTCTTTCGGCATTGCTGCTGCAAGGATGGCTTATCACCAACGGAGCGTTTGCGGCGATGTTTATAGCCACTTTCAAGGGCCATTGGGAAAACGGACATAAACTGCACCGTGTTTACACAGGAATTCCGATGATAGATTGGACACTTGCGGTTTCAGTGTCATTCTGGGATCCAATCATCGTCGAGCTCGAAGCAACTAGGTTGGAGTCTGCTATGTTATGCGCGTCCCTGCAAGCGTTAGCTACTTGGGCCAGTATCGAGCGAATGAGGAGGGGCGAGAAGCATGTGGTTTTACAATGGTAAACGTTACCCGAAATAAAATAGGTGGGAATTCGACTAAATGTGCGCACCAGGCTTCCATTCTACATGTTCGCTCTGCAGTACTTTGGGACAGCTATCTTCCTGCCTTTCTACTTCTATCTCGATCTTGACCATCATTTCAGCGGTGGGGTCTCCGATCCGAGCGTGGGATATCTCCAAGCCAAATCGTTGCTCCCAGCAGTCGCACTTGCATTCCTGAACTGCTACCGCATGGTATTCTTTCCCCCTTCGTCCATCACGCAGCCGATGCACCAGGCCTATATCGCGTTCTATCAGCTGGGACCATTCGCATGCTATGCTATTGTAGCCGCTGTATCCTCCTTGGACTCTATCAAGGGGCAGCAGCCACCACGCCAAACGAAGCATGCGGATGCGTGGTGGATCAAGACCACCTACGCTGTCTTAGGCCTCTTCTCCGGCGTCGCGCATATTGTGATTTTTGCGTACGCCACGACATCCAGCGACGCGTCACTATCGCTTTCTCGGCTGTTTGTCCCAAAGATCGACAAGACTTGGGGATCTAAGGCGGCAGAGATGCGGTACGCCGAGGAACACCTCTTCTTCCTGCAGTGGGACTTCATTCTCATCGTGCTGGCATGTGCACTGTATGCCACGAGAACCCTGGAAGGCATGTACTGCAGGCGGGCAGAGGGCTGGACTTCTGTGCAAGGGGGTGCGTTAGTGCTCGTGACGGGTATCGCGTGTACCATTGTGAGCCCTGGTGCTGTTGTTTCTCTCATTCTGTACCTGAGAGAGGATATTCTGCGAGCGAACTACGACCGTGAGCAGAACGTGCCGGCGAAAAAGAGAAGTGGTGTCAGCACCGCTACTTGAGCATCCTAAGTACAATGCCTGCTCCAAAAGAAGCCGGTCGGTGGCAAGAGGGCGCCTTGAAACGCCCAAGGTCGTGGTTGGACTGTGAAAAGAATGTGGAGGAAGAGAATATACCATAGGTATCTGGGTGAGCAGCGTTAAGATCGCTGTCGTAGCGATAAACCATCAAAGAATGCTTCAATAGTATATTTATGTAAGTCGCGGAAAGTCTCGGTCGTGACCTAGAAAGACATAACGACAAACAACGTGTATTGCTATATGCAGGCGTGCGTGGAGTAAGTGATAATCTTCTCAAGAGGGCGACAGAGAGGTGGGAGGGTCTGTTTGTTGAAAGCCCGGGAATCTACCTAGGTAAGGCTTGCCAATTAGACCTCCTATGACGTCAGTGCCGTCTACTTCTTCTGTGCGCCGCCACTCAGCGGAGCTCAACAACAATGCACCCACGTTAATAATCCGACGCGACGATTTTCACTGACGTCAGTTACGTTGCTACATCAGTATTACTATCCTTTTTCGTTAAACAACCTACACATACTACGGATCACCCTGTTTGGATTTCCACTTTCTAGAGTCACAACAAGCATATAAATATCCCACAGTTTTAGCCTCTTCTGCTGGTTCCATAAGTTACGAGTGTAATAGTATAACTTGTTAGAGCAGACAGGCTCTAATAAATAGAAGGAAACTGCGTTAATTATAAAGTAATAAGAGATAGCTAACTATATACTCCTAGACTTGCTAAGGAGCTAATTATAAATATCTTAGCTATAATACTCCCCTCTAGCTATAGTAAATAATAAAGCTACTTATAAACCTATTAATCTAAATACGTTTATAAGGCCAAGTTACTTTATAAATTTAAGGTGTTTCTATTTTAGTAGTGCCTTAGTAAGCCTATTTGCTAGCATTTTATTTATAGGCTTTTAGCTAATCTATAACCTCCCTGCCTTAACTTCCTACTATATCTATATTTAATAAGTATCTATATAGTAGAGTCCAGTCTATAGTCTGTTCTCTGCCTTAACTGCAATGTCTACTATTTATTAATTATTATAGAATAGCATAAAGACTATATCTATACTAAATCTAACGTGCTTAAATATTTTATTTTACTATTATAGCTTATTGCTAGCTACTAATAGAGCTAGAAGCTCTATCTTAGTAGTTAATTTAATAACTAAGCGTTACAGGATTACTTTCTAATTAATAAGTAATTTATAAAGCTTAAATAGTCTTACGACCTACGACGTGTTTCCTAATTATTTATAAATACTCTATTCAATACTTTATAGAATAATAGCTCTTTATAGAGGTAGATTAAGTTCTCATAATTTAATTTTAAAGTAACCAGGCCTAGTTTTTTTATTTTAATTAGGTAGCTCTACACATGCTCTACTACTTAAATATAATTTTAGTTTAAATTTAAAAAATTTAATTAACTACTAATAACACCTAATTTTTAAATTATCTAGCTACTTTACATTTACAAATAGTTAATTACTAACTAGAGGTACTATAGGATAGCTTTTTTAACCCTACCTTTATAATTTATACTTAGCTACGATCTTATTTATAAAGGAGTTTTAACTAAGCTAGATTTTATTATTCTCCTACTCTCGTATAATTTGTATTCTTAGGAACCACCTAAGCTCTCCCAGCAAGCGTAGCTTGTACTAAGCTTTTAAGCCTTACTCGAACTACCTATATGCTACTAGGTTGTCTAGGTGTATAAGAACGATAATATTATCTACGTAGAAAATCACTATTAGGCTCTTGCTCGTAAATAGACAAGGGATCTCATTAATTAAATAGAGCCTTAACTTAAGTAGCGTATTCTTAAAGTACTTATACTAGAGTAAAGGAGCGTTTTTAAGGCTATAAAAAGTTTTTTTATTTTAAGTAGCGTACTTAGTTCGTGTGTAAATCCTTCTAGTGTATAGGCGTAAAGTAGTTATTCTAGTACTATATTAAAAAACGCGTTAATAATATTATACTAATAGGCGTATAGACTAAAAGTTACTACTAAAGTAATTAAGAAGTAGAATACCTATGCTACTAGTGTAGCTACGTACGTGTCTCCCTAGTCTTGCCTTAAACTTGTATAGATATCTATCCTTATTAAACTTGTAGACGAATACCTATATTAATAGTAAAATCCTAGCCAAGGCTCTAGCTTTAGCTACTATAGTAGGTATAAGATAGCCCTTACTATCATAGCTATAAAGCTCTATTACTACTACTTTTTAAAACTTAACGCTAAAAGGAAACTTTTAGAGCTATTTTTATCGCTTTAGTAGTAGTAAGAGCTAATTTTAATATAGGATTATCTTTAGTTAATTAGCTAGTATCCTGATATTAGCTAATTACTATATAACTACTATAAATATAGTGTAGTATATACGCGGCGTCCTACGGATTCTAGTCTTAGTAACGTACTAGTGTTAATCTAGCTACTAATTTAATTACGTTTACTTATATTATTTAATTATTAATCTAGTAGCTTGTCCTATTACTCTATCCAATACTAGTCCTTAGGTAGGCTAATAACTATATCTAGCTAGTTTTACTTATCTTAATTATTCTAAGAGTATAGCTTTAGAGTATCTTCTAGCGTAAGTACACTACTTATTATTAGATACTTAGCTTATATATTTACTACTACTTAAACTCCTACTTAAGTTAGTATTTAAGCTACTAGTCTAGCTTATCCTTATTTAGTGTTGCTTTACGTAATTAAGTAATTACTTAACTAATTCTTTAACTATTCTTAAGCTATTACTTAAGCTCTAAATTATTAAGCTTATACTTTTTAATATTTAGGATTATAGCTACTTCGCGTAGTGTCTACTTATTAAAATAGTCTTAATTATCTCTATATAACTCTAATAGTACAAGACCTATATCTCTAGTCCTAATTATCCTGCCTAGCGCTGGCATCTAGATACGATAGATATTCGTAGAATCGTATTCTACTAGGCGTCTAATTAGAGCTCGAGACTATAGCTTCTCTCCGCACGGTATATGCTAATCTAGAATATAGGCTTAAGCTCATATAATACTAAAGTAAGTAACTAATAGTTTAACGTCTTAAACAATCTTATATAGTGTACGCTAGTCTAGAGCTTTAGTAAGTAAATAATTAAGTAAATATACTATAAAGATAGTATACTTATTAAATAGCTCTATTATTAGGCCTGTGTTAATTCTAATTACTTAGCCTTATATAATAATTACATGTCTAGCTTTCTTTATCTGTCTATTTACTCCTCTATATACTTAGCTTAAAATTGTACTATAATTCCTAGATTCTTAAAGATCTCTAGTAGCTCTAAATATCCACGCTTACTATTAAGCTTTACTACTATAATATATATATTAAACTAAGTTTTAAGCTTAACTAGTAGTCTCTATATAACGCGTTATAGTGTAGCTATATTCTTATTTAGTAGAGAGCAGGCCTCGTGATATTTACTATTCTAATACATAGTATAAAATAGCTATATATTTTTATTATAGCATTGCTCGCCACGCTTATAGAGCTATATTAGATCTATTCCTAGTTAATAGAATAGACGCTAAACTAGTTCTTAAAAAGCTCTTTTACTTACTAGCTTATAAAGCTTCGCTTAAATGCAGACCTTACACTTTATTTATTTTAGAGTACTATTAGTACCTTATAACTACTACTTATCCTAATACTACTTTTGCTATAATAGCTACTTAATTAATTTTAGCCCGTTAATATACTCTAGTAAATAAGTAATTACTGTTTAGCTAGCATAGCTAAACATCCTATAAGCCTCTATTAGGGCAAGCTCTAGAGGCTTTTAAGCTACGTATGATAGCCTAGGCATATACTATATCGTATAGACTAATAGTAGTAGCTAAGTGTGCGCCTAAGCTTATAAATAACATTTAATAGCTCTATCTAATATAGACAATCTTAGTATAAGTTAAAATAGATCCCTACTATGCTGCAGCGCGATAGACTAACGACGCTAGTAAATAGCTTTAGGGTGTACGCTACGTATAATAGCAAGATCATGTTAATTCTAGTAAGCGTTTATACTTATAGCTTAACTTCTCCTTATTTTTAAATTAGTAATAGCTAACCTCTTGCGTACAGGTAATTAACTAGCCTAAGTAAAGTAATTATTCTCTAATTATATAACTTACTAATAGCTACGTACGTGTTTAAGCTAGAATTAATAATTTATCTATTAAGTAGTAATAGGTCCTTTTACTATTTAGCTTATATAGCTCTTAGCTACCAAGCTATTATTATAGCAGGACTTATTAGCTAATACTTATTATTTTACCTTTTAATTATATCTAGCGTAGTACTTATAGCTATAATAGTAGCTATTACAGACCCTAGCTTCTTCTCTATATTATAAAGTACTCTACCTTTAGTTGTTTTTTAAGTCTAAAGCTCCTTAAGCTTCTACTTAATATTATAAGCTAGGTCCCAGCCTTATAGCTATAAAGCTTAGTTTATATATAAATACTACTTAAACTTATAGTTCTCTCTATAAACGCAGATAATTAATCTACTACGTTATAATCCTTAACTACTAACTACTAGCGTATTACAAGGGCTCTACGTACCTAAGCCTAACCCAGGTTAGGGGAGAATAGGTTAAGGGTAAAGTGCATCGCGGATATTTAGTAGTTAAGAGCTAGTAATAGCTATAAGATAGGTTTAAGAATAATCTAATTTTATAATAAACTATAGAATAACTAACTAAGAGATTTGCTAACCTATTATAGAAGATGTACTTATAGTATATTAAGTTAACTATAAAGAGTAGGAGAAGTATAAAGAAATTATTAAACTATATACTATTTATCCTAGTCCTTGCTATTATTAGAATTACTATTATAGTCTTACTAAGATCTCTCTTCTAGAAGTAGTCCTTAGGACTTACTATAGTCTTAATCTTTATATAGGACTTCTTGCTTATACAGGACTTTATTACGTAATTACTAACCTAAGCTGCCCCGCGCTACTGTGTGTTCCTCCGGCGCGGTTATTCCGCCAATAATAACTCTCTTGGCGTAATTGTCTGGTTCCATTGTTCCTGTGGGATTCGTGATCGTAACATAGCGGTAACCACTAAGTAGTAGCTAATTAATCTCCTTAAGATATCTAAAATAATTATAGTATAATACTAAGCGTTATAAATATCCTTAGTCTTAATATAATAGGCCTAGTATAATAATAGTATAATATATACTAAGCTACTAAGTCTAAAATACTTATATACTACTTATTATCTACTTTAACCTTAATAAGCTGCGAAAGCTTATTTACTAACTAATTATTATTTAAGCTCTTAACTACTAAAATAAAGTCCTACTAAGCTTAATTCTTTTATACTTTAGGTATATAAGTCTAGCTTATAACGCGGGTTGTCTTAAGCTAGTTTTTAAACTAAGTATTAAAAAAATTTAAGTTATATTTTTAAAGCCTAATATTAAGGTTAAAGCTACATGCTACGCTTAGCTTTACTTAGGTAAAAGTGCTTTTTAAAAGTCTATAATTAATCGTGCGCGCTCGTATAGTCTACGATTAGATAGATATGTTAAGCTGTAATCGTCCTACATATCTCCTACATGAACTTCCTAAGCGCCTTCTCTTTCTATAGCCATCGTGCCTTAGTGCGACTATACGTCCTGTACCATGCTTCGTATCTTGCCAGCTCTTAATTAGTTAGATCTATAATATCTATTTTAGTATTAGGTACCTCAGCATTGCTTTCTATGTTATAGAAATCTCTATACTGCTTTTTAATCGGCTTCCAGCGTCTAGTTAGGTAACTAGATCCTTACTAGTATCTAGATCTACGTATTTCTAGAGCTAATTCCTGTCTGCGCTCTCCTTTTATAAGAATAGCCACTGCGTCTAGTGCTCTAGTTTATCTAGTATAATTATAGCCTTAGTAATAAGTAGATTCTATTCTACTATTTTATAGCTTTCTTATTACTACTCCGCTTTACGTACTATATTACGTTAATTAGCTATTAAGGTCCTTACTACGCGTAGTCTAAATAGGTATTTTACTAAATAGCTAGCCCTTTACTATATCTAGTCCTAAATAAGCCTTTATAATAACTAGTTAGTAATAATAAGATTTTAATAAACAAGATACGACTTGCTAGTTTCTATAAAGATAGGTTTTAGTTTATTTATATTAAACGTAGTAATTGTTAAAAGCTTTTAGGCTTATAACTATTAGAGTAAATAGACTCTAATAAATAAAAGGAAACTAGGTTAATTATAAAATAATAAAAAATAGCTAACTCTATACTCCTAGACCTGCTAAGGAGCTAACCATGAATATCCTAGCCGTAATATAACTTCTTCCATTAAAGAAAGTCTGTAGTCTTTAGAGACCGACCCGAGAGAATATTTACGTCAGTGACAAAGAAAACCAAAAAGCCTCACAGACTCGATATATTAAAGGTTACAGGAACAGGCACCGAGTTTTCCACTCTGGCTCCAAATACAGTGAAGAAAAGTAAGGTGAGCAATGCTAAAGAAATCATTTCCGTCACAGTTACATCGGTGACGCTAGACCCTATCTTCCATTGCTTCTTCTTGGTCGTGTTGATAGGCGTGGACTCGTCCTTCCAGCCATATGTCGCTGGGAGGGTGTAGGCGACAGGTAAGAAATCAAACTTTGGAGACCCAGAGACGAACTCGGCTAGCTGATTCGCGTAACGTGCCTGCCCTGGGATGGGAAACATGACACGCATCATGAAATGCATCAGGTTGCCATCGTACGCCTGTAGCCGAGTGATGAACGCAGATGCGTCGAGTGCGATCTGCATGCGAGGCTTCCGCTCCTCTTGATAGCTGTGGAATAAGTTCCCAATCTCTGTCTTGGAGGGTCGCTCGCCCGGTTCGAGTGTTTTGTGCACGGCAACAATCTTGTTGAGAAGCACAGCAGTACTTTCTAAGGCACACATTGCTCCAAGTGCAAAGTTCGGCGTAACCTGGAAATGATCAGTATTCCCGTCCCGGAAGGATTAAACTGTTAAGGACTAACCTTATGCACAGAATCTCCGACGAGTGCAATGCGTCCGTTGTACCAGTGCTCGAACATACCCTCTTCCAAGCCGATAAGGTGGCCACGTATCTTGTTCTTCCATAACTCACCGAACACCTGCTCGAAATGGTCAAAGGACTGAATTGAGTTCGAGGAGCTTTACGCCTTCATACATACAGCTGAGTCAGATATGGGGATCTCTGCGACAGACTGTGCAGCGGCTTCGGCTTCTTCGTTGCTCCACTTGGCTTTTGATGGCCACCGCATTTTCCGCGGCAATTTCCAATTAACAAAGAAGTAGATCTTGTCTGGCTGTGTGAGTATCAAGAATGATAACCCACGTTCACAGACCCAGTGCATGTCGCGGATACCGAGCCCTGGGACGGCCCAAGACACGCCGACCAGAGACTTGTATGTCACAATCTGCGCTATTGAATATTAAGAGCTGGCCTGTGGCAGATGCTTGAGAAGACTCACATCGCTTTTCCTCAGAAGTGATCCTATTTTCAACAGCCAGATTGGCGTTCCGCCACATGAGGTCTCGAACTCTACTATGAACACCATCACAGCCAATCAGTATGTCACCTTGTTCGATAGTCCCGTCCTGGAGTTTGACTAAGACACCATCATCAGTTTCCTCCACGTCAATTACTCTCTTGCCTGTTAGCACCTTGGACTTGTCGGGGAGGCGGTCGTATACGATGCGCAGGAATGTTCGTCTTTCCATAGTGATGCATTCGAATCCGTTGCTGGGAGAAGCATTAGACAATTTATAACGCGAGAAAGGAATCTGAGCACATACCGCTCCTTCATCATGTCAAAGAATGGTTCCTGGGAAAATGCTTTGCCATCTGTTCCACGGGTGTGCAGCAGTTTCAGCGGTAGCGCAGCGGCCTCGAGTGCTTCGAGACAGCCAATCTGCGAAAGGATTCGCGATCCATGGCCCCAGGTCGAGATGCTTGCACCCCAATCGGGAGCTACATCGCCTTTTTCCAGAACGACATGGTCGATTCCTGCTCGAAGTAAAGCATGCGCCATTGCAAGCCCTGCAACTCCACCGCCAGCAATAATTACACGAAAAGGTCGATCATGCTCGAAGGATGCAACCGGATCTTCTCGCCTTCCCGCGTTTTTGCCTTCTGTCGAGTTCATGGTTGTTGAGCAATGGGAATTTGATAATGACGCTGGCTGAAGCAAAAGATAATGGTTATAGCCTGATACATTCAGCACGAGCTAGGGGTGTAAGTGAAATCCTTCGCTGCGTTTTGGCTTCGGACGGTCCCAAGGAAAAGACCGTGTCATGAGTATCGAAGTCACCACCCCATATCCTCGTCTCACGACCCGAGTGGATTCGGCAACTGTCCTCAGATCTCGGTAGGGGTGCCGAGAACTTCTGTTTCATATGTGCTGACCGGTAAGAACTCACTCACGGCCGCCCTTCGGGTGTCTACCCAAGGCGTATAAGCGCCGACAGGTTCGGCACTCAACCCGAGGATGTCGCACTACCTTAGTCTAGAACTTCAAGCACACGAGCCTCACGTAGCCAAGGCAGAATTACCGCTGTCAGAGGATTCAATATTATTGACTGTATACGTATATAATATGGCTTAAGCGAAGCTGAAATATCTCTACAACATAGCCTGCTTCAGCACCAATATCTTTCATATCTAATCTTTTCGTCATGGATTACTTACGCCCAATCCGGGAAGCAGCGAAGTCCGATCTCCCTTTAGAATGGACGCAGACGAGCGCAACAACCTATGAACGGCGCGTCGACTACTTGGAGAGCTTTTTCCTCTTTGTTGGCATATTAGGCCAAGGTCGTCCGGATAAGGATAACTGGTACCCTACTACCGCTATCAGGGTCGAAACGGATCGTGAGCAGTTCATCGGTGACGTGAAGGCGGCATGGAAAGCTCTGCGATACGACCATCCAATCCTTGCAGCTACCGTAGAGGATTACAGATGGATCTACCACCTCGCAGAGGAACAGGAACTCTCGTCCTGGCTGGACGAGACGTTTTTCGTGCATGAAACACCCAAGAGCTCACGCCAGCTGTTTCCTTTTGACAACAACCCCACAAAACGAGCTATCCTGCATGTGCTCCCCCAAACGCAGGAGATTGTCTTACAGGGCCCCCATACACACCTGGACGGGATCGGAATGGCCACATTTTTTAACAACCTGCTCACACTCATGACGGTACCCCCTGAGAAGCTACAGCGACCATTCGGTAGCGAAGCCGCAAATCTTACAGAATCTATTCTCATTTCAGCTGGTGTTCCCATCCATACTGCGGAGGAGAAGCAAGCATTCGACGACAACTTTGCCGCTTACGTCGAAAACTTTCCCACTATGCGTCTTAACACCCTGAACACCGGTCAAAAAGCCAAGAGAACTATGAACCAATGGCTGACCTTCACGCGAGAGGAGACCAGCGCCATCGCGGTAAAATCGAAGGAACACGGCTTCTCGGTGACGAGCGCAGCCCAGGCAGCCGTCTCACACGCTGCTCGTATCCAGGGCAAGGTTGACAACAAGTCTCATTGCACCTACGCCATCTACGATGCTCGAGCGTATATCGACAACAATAAGTATCCGCACAAGGATCTAATCAGTCAGCACGTCTTCGCCATGCCCGCCATATTTCCGGTGTTTCCAGAGTCCTTCCTCGACACTGCGCGGTGCGCTAAGGAAGTGTTCTCCAAGTACAACAAGAATGGGCTAGTGCGTAACGTGAGCGACCTGCGGTGCGAGCTTGTGCCCGCTCTGATTGCTCAGGGCAAAGGTCCAGGCATGCCAGTTTCCGCCGATCTGCAGCTTTCGAGCCTGGGGATCATGGACAAGTTCGTGAAGCCGGTGTATGAGTCGAACGCCGGACGCCCGAGTATTGAGGTCCATGATATCTGGGTGTCACTCGAGATTTTGACGGCTGACATCGCCGTGGAGATGTGGACGTTCAGGGGGAAGCTCGTCATCCAGCTTATCTATAACGAGGCCTTTCACCGGGAGGAGAGTGTGAGGCACCTGCTGGAGTTAATCCACGAGCAACTGGCACAGGGCTTGGGGGTCGACCTTGGCTTTGATGCGAAGTCGCCAGGGGACGAGAAGTATTTGAGTAGGCCTGTGGAACTGAAACCAAACGCCAACGGGCGCTTGGCCTCCGATCCATCGGTCACTCAGCTCCTTGAGGTGGGATTGGGAAGCTTATCGGATACGGTTGCTTGAGCCTCTGCTTGCTGTGAACATTGCTTGTGCGAGGAGGTCCATCTGTTAGTTTTCTCACGCGTGCTTCAATGGTACCTTTCACATACACTGAAACCATGAAAATACAAATTTGAGAATGCGTAAAACGATCAAAACATTTCAAGCATCTCTTCTGCCCTTTCCGCGGCTACTTTTCACACTCAGACAGCTCATGGAAAGAATTAAGCAACCATCAATTAGCTGAGAATCTACACAGGGTCAGCATATTTAATTGTTCAAGTTACTGACTCCGGGTATTGAATCGATCAAATCTAACTATACATCGAACGTTACAAGTATGTATGGGGAGACGCCAGGTACCAAGTCTATGCTCTGTACGGCGTTTCATAAGCGAAGTAGTGTTGCTTCTATCAGAGTCCCGCCTAGCGCCCGTCGTCAAACCAAGGAGTCGCAAATTAAAAGAACCTGCACCGAGGGTTCGTCTATGGAGTGGAAAATAATAAGAGACACATTGACTGGACGATTAAGCCAAAGAACTGTGTCGAAAACAATACATGCATTAGATCCTTGCTGTTTATCTCTGTAAAGTAAGCATGTCGCGTTATCGGCCGAGGACCCGAGGGATAGGGCTGTGCCACATTATCCAGCCCATCATATCAGCCCTGACTTTTTCTTGAAAACTGCGCATGTCTGACACGAAGATGTGGGGCAGACCTAGTCCTTTCAGTTCCTCACCTTCCTTCAACACAAACCTCCCGTCATCGCCGTGAATTATCAGAAGTACCTGTGCGATAGACATGGCGTCAGAGACAAGAATTACCAGTGATCTCAGGATCGACGCCACCAAATTCGAGCCGGCTGCGATAAGCAAAGAGACGGTCAAGACCAATGCTATGCTTGAACATGTCACCACCACTAGTGCGAAATGGCATACGATTGGGGCAGCGACATACCGCAAGCTGCGTGACGAAGGCAAGACATCATTACCGCCCCCAGTGTACTTGCCTGCGGCACGTGACATCGAGATCCCTTCAAGAGACGAAGGGCGAGATATCCCCGTCCGGATCTATGAGCCAGAGAATGGACTGCCGAGCAGGGGAATCCTTCTGCATTGCCATGGCGGTGGGTTTGTTTTGCTATCGCACAATCAGTAAGAATATAGTCCCCCTCGCGTGCCCATAAAGCGTGTCAAGACGCTGACAGCTGACTTTGTGGCTTTTAGGTCAGATAACGCTTTAGAGAGATACGCCAATGCTTGTCAGCTTACGGCCATGTCGGTGGGTTACCGCCTAGCTCCCGAGCACCCTTATCCGGCTGCGACCAACGACTGCATCGATGTGGCGCAATACCTTGTTGACCACGGTGAAGAGAGGTTCGGGCAGAGGCTGCGATTTCTGACCGGAGACTCGGCCGGCTCGTGCCTTGCCGCCGTTACGACGTTTGCGCTAATGCGATCGCGTCCCTCTCACCAGCTCGCAGGCTTCCTGTCTCACTACGGTCAGTTCGACGTGACTTTGGGTCTTCCCTACGTCTCGTCTTACCACAAGCCTCTTATGGTCAACGCTGAGGAGCTTCGCCACTTTGCGGATGCGTACACACCAAGTATGAGTGTAGAGGGACGAAAGAACCCTGGGATTTCACCCCTGTATGAGGACATGCAGTCTTTGGCTGTCGCTTCGCCTACAACTCGGCTCCCACCCGCGGTCTTCCATATCGGGACCGACGACCCTCTGCTAGATGACAACATTCTGATGAGCGCCAAATGGCAGATTACGGGCAGTGACGGGATTCTGAAGATCTATCCTGGAGCGCCTCATGGGTTTACGGTCTTGGGAGGCAAGGCCGCCGCAGATTGTGCTGCTGTCAATGTCCAATTCATCAAGGAAAAACTAGCCGCACTCGAGGGGTAATCATTCTGCTGTCAAGTAAAAAAGGTATCTTATGATGGAGAATCTCTTAGCTGTATGCAACTTTACAGCCTTTCCATACTTGAGTAAAATGGTGCATTGTTTCGCGATCCTTGCTTTTACTGTCCATTTGTTCACACATCCACTATAGGCCGTGCTCAACCGTTTTGATAGCGGTATAGTATGGTAGTTACCCCTAATACTACTCTGCATAAACCTATGGCTTCAGAACAACCTCAAGCATGGATACCAACAGGAAATAGAACACACCTTGGCTCATGCTGCCCAATCTTCTTTGATCAAGTCGCAGGCCCGTTCCGCCACGGCATAAACTGTCGTTTGTATATTACCAAGAGGAATCATCGGAAAAATGCTGGCGTCGATGACGCGCAGGTTCTTAGTTCCATGAACCACGAGGCGATCATTCACCACACCACCCAGCGCCTCGGGCATCATCGCACAAGTACAAGACGGATGATACGAGGTCCAAAGGCGATCCTTGGCGATCTGCTTTGCTTTTTCAATATCATCCAGACTTCCGGCCTCTTGGGGCACGCGGTGGTCCACCTTCAACAGTTGCTTCAGCCCTGGTTGACTGACGAGCTTCTCCACAAACTGTACTCCACGCGCCAAGATTTCCAGGTCGAGCGGATGTGAGAGGTACTTTGGATCAATGCGAGGCTCTGTGCCGAAAGGGCTGCTGATGTGCACATGGCCACGAGAAAGCGGGTGGTTCAGACCGATGCTTATTGTGACATAGTTCTCCGGCCGAGATGGACTCACGGATTGCGCCATGCTGGTCCTGTGACCAGATGTATCGACCTGGGCCGGCGTGAGACCATACCAGCAGGTACTCTCGGCGGGATCAAGCATCGTGCTCCGCAGCTCATCATACTGCGTCTTCATGCCAGCCTCAAGACTCTTGCCCCCCGAGACGAGGTACTCACTGGCCAATGACTCAATTTTACTCTGTTCGATACGACCCTGGAAATCGACCGGCGGTGCGAAGGCAAGGCTATAGGGAACCCCAGTCAAAGGCCCGGTTCTGGTTTCGGTGTATTGCTTCAACAGCGTCTTCACCAGCTCCGGGTCTCGAGCGGCATCCATGGTCATCTGGCCGTCGGCAGCCTCAAATGACACGGTGGTAAAACAATGGTCCTGCAGATTCTCACCCACACCAGGCAGGTGCTTGAGTACCGGGATGCTGTGCTGCTCGAGTACATGTTTTGAACCAATACCAGAGCTCTCTAAGATGAGAGGCGACTGGAACGCGCCGGCCGCCAGGATGATGGATTTAGCGTAGATGTTGTACGTGGAGCCATCTCCGGCGCGGGCTTCGACGCCATAAGCTTCAAGGCTACCATCGGACTCCCGCAGAAGGATTCTGTTCACGAAGGTCGTGTTCAAAAGGCTCAAGTTTGGTCTCCTCTCGATATCGGGAGTGAAGTACGCAGATGCTGCATAAGAGCGTTGATACGTGGAGGGGTCGACAGTGTTGGGTGGAATAAAGGCGCCCACTTTTCCCCCAAGAATGGGATCCCGATCGTTTCCAACTCCTGCTCCTTTGAACGCGGACATCCATGCCTTCTGATAAGGACCGTAGGTGCCACTCGGAAAGCAGACACGCACTGGGCCATCCTTGCCCTGGTTATCTGGGTTCATGTAATCCAGAGACAACAGCTCGTGTGTTTCTGGCGACGCCGGGTAGAAGGTGTGACACTTCCGGTAGTACGGCGCCAACTCCTTAAAAGACCATCCTTTATTGCCCAACGCTTCCCAAGAGTCGAAGTTCCGTTTCGTTGGATACACCGTCGCTGTGACGTTAATGGCGGATGAGCCACCCAAGACCTTGCCCCTTGGCTGCGGAATCTGTCTCCCGCCTAGGTACTCCTGATTTGTGATGTGTGAGTGTTTATCAGGCTTTACGAGCAAAGGGGTGGCCTTTTACCTGTGGCTCGGTCCAGAATCCCCAGTCGTAGGTCACGTCACCCCAGAGTGACATGAGTAATCCTGGAGTATCGATCCTTGGATCGCCTCGGCGGTCCTCTCCGGCTTCGATGACTAGGATGTTCTTGCTACCATCTTCGCTTAGTCGAGCAGCAGCAACGAGGCCGGCGGTACCTCCGCCCACAATTATCATGTCATACTGCTTGGACTCCTTGCTTGACATGGCGCTGGCCTGAACTCGACGTGCTAACTTAAAGCGTGGTGAAAGTAATGGAAGAGCTGCTAATGCCCTATAGAGGCGTTTTGATGAAACTGAACGATGGACTCGGCTTATAGAGATGTGAAGGAACGAAGCAGAGCTCACCCCGTCGTTGGCGCATGGGTCAACCGAAGATATTAGCACTGTGCCGCAGCAACTTCCGAGGCAATCCAACGTGGCACCAACCAGATATTTTCCCCATATAATCCGCGCCTGAGGTCCGGGCGGTCCAGGTGCGTGGACGTGTGACTAAGCTGCGCGCAGTGGGCTTGCACAGCTCGGTCGAGTAGCCGAGCTGCTTGTCAACAAAGTAAGCACAAAACGAAGCCCGGATTCATTCAGAACTTCGGGAGGATTCCCGTCCCGTTAGCTGAGTCGGAATTTGGAGAGTGGTGGAACTTCAGTCCCACTCCGAACACTATGCGAGCTCGGTAACAGCACCGCTGGTGCCGGAAGGCTTAGGGGAGCAGCTTTCCACCGAGATAGCCTCAAGCACGTGTGATATACTGGCCAGCATGAAGGATTTGAGTCCAGGTTGGAGAATAAATAGGCTTCTTAGGCAGGGCTTGGGGCACTATTCTACTTCTATCCCCTCAAGTTAACTCTTGACTCCTGTATTTTTTGCTCAAAAATCGCTGGCTTAGCAGTTCTCGGTCAAGATGCCTTACATTCAGAATAGTCCGCTTGAACAAGATGCAGGCCTCGAACCGATTGCCATCTGCGGCATGGGTAAGTTTAAGGAGATTCAAGTGCGACTGCGAAGGTAGGAAACCTCTGACAGTGTACAAGGTTGCCGACTTCCGGGAAATGTCGACTCGCCCTCGTCGTTGTGGAAGCTACTTCTAGAAAAGCGCTCTGGAAACACGGACAAGGTCCCAAACACACGCTTTAACATTGACGCCCATTTCCATAAGAACAACGAGCGGCCCGGTAGCTTCAACGTGCGGGGTGGTTATTTCATCGACGGACCAGCCGAGAATTTCGATCCGACCTATTTCAACATGACGCCGGTCGAGGCCATGTGGCTTGATCCCCAGCAGCGGAAGATGTTGGAGGTGTGCGCCGAAGCTATCGAGTCAGCCGGCTTGACGCTTGATTCTGTGAGTAGTGTCCATCTCTTGATGATAGCTTAGCTAATCTAATGATCCCTAGATTGCCGGCACGAACACCGGTGTCTATGTGGGGAGCTTTACGGCCGACTATCAACAGATGACCTTCAAAGATCCAGACTTTAGACACAGCTATGCCGCAACAGGTGTCGACCCTGGCATCATCAGTAACCGTATCGGAAACGTTTTCAACTTACACGGACCGAGGTATCATGCTCTCCCTGATATTGTTCACGCGGAAACATAGCTGACGTATTCCAATAGCTTCACAATCAATACGGCATGCTCTTCCTCCGTTTACGCCATACACCACGCCTGTCACTCGCTCCGGGCTAGAGATTGTGACGCTGCTCTCGTCGGCGGCGTGAACTTGATCCTTACCGTGGATCAGCATATGAACACCGCAAAGCTAGGTGTTTTATCGCCTACGTCGTTCTGCCACACCTTTGACGCAGCAGCTGATGGATACGGGCGCGGAGAAGGCGCTGGTGCCCTGTACTTGAAGCGTTATGATGACGCTGTCCGGGATGGCGATGTTATTCGAGCGGTGATCCGTTCCTCCGCAGTCAACACTAACGGGAAGGTTCCGGGATATGGAATTACCTACCCTAACGTTGACGGACAAGAAAGGGTTATCCGCACTGCATACAAAAAGGCTGGCCTCAATCCCGACGAGACAGCTTATTTCGAGTGCCACGGCACCGGCACCCCTGTCGGTGACCCCATCGAAGTCCGCGCAGTCTCAAACGCCATGAACGACACGCGGTCTCGCGAGAAGCCCCTACTTATCGGCGCGATCAAACCCAATATTGGACATAGTGAGGCAGCCAGCGGGATTTTCGCCGTCATGAAAGCTGCCCTAATGGTCGAGTCGGGAATGATTCCTGGCGTTGCTGGATTGCAGACAGTCAACCGTGAGATTCCAGAGACTGCTCTCAACGTGAAGGTCAACAAGGACGCAATTCCGTGGCCAAAAGATTTCGCGTTGAAGCGGGCCAGTGTGTCGTCGTTTGGCTATGGCGGCACCAACGGCCATGTCATTGTGGACAGTGCCACTAACATTGACCCTCAATACCGTCACGGGTCGGCCAAGGCGTCGGCTCCATATGACAATTCCTCATCTCGGCCACTGCTGATTACCATGTCAGCTCACGACAAGACGACACTTAGCAGAAACATCAAAGCCCACGCTGCCGTTGCCGATCAGTATTACCTTGCCGACCTTGCCCACACGCTCAACCAGAAGCGCACTCGCTTCCCCCAACGCGCTTTTGCTGTGGCAAGTGAAGCAACTGTGACCAGCGACTTGGACACCGCGAACATGAAATTTGGTCCTTGCGCAAAACCCATCAGCGAGCTGGCCTTCATATTCACTGGACAGGGTGCACAGTGGGCCGGCGTGGGCAGACATGCAATGTCAACCTTTTCCGTCTTCCGCGAGACAATCCGGAAGCTCGACCGTATCCTGAAGGGAGTCGAGCACCCGCCCGACTTCACCATAGAGGAGGCGCTCACAGCACCAGCCGAGACCAGCCGCATCAATGATGCGAATGTTGCTCAGCCAGCCTTGGTGGCCACCCAAATCGCCATCGTGGATCTCCTCGCGTCTTGGAATATCACACCCACAGCCACTGTCGGCCATTCGGCCGGCGAGTATGCGGCCGCATATGCTGCTGGCCTTGCCTCGGCACCGGAGATCATCATTGCGGCTTACTACCGTGGCTACTGCCTGGCCAAATATGCGCCTTCTGGTGGTTCAATGCTGGCGGTCGGCAAAGGCCGGGACGAAGTCGAGCCGTACCTAGAGCGACTTAACGGTGACCTCGTCATCGCGTGCGAGAACTCGCCTGCCAGTGTCACCCTCAGCGGGTCGTCCGCGGCCGTCCAGAAGGCCAAGTCCATGTTCGACGACGACAACGTCTTTGCGCGTGAACTGAGGACGGGAATGGCTTATCATTCCTATCAGATGAACACTGTAGCCGAGCCCATGGTAGAGCTCGTCGCCAAAGCACTCCGAAAACTCGACAGCTACGATCGTCTATGGCGATGCGCCCCACGTGTCATGATTTCCTCCGTGACAAACCGACGTTTGAGTTCTAAGGATATCAACCCCAAGTATTGGGCAGCCAATCTGACGGGCCGCGTTCTTTTCGACACTGCCGTGACAACGCTGGCAAAGACTCCCGGTTTGGAAGGCATCGGCGCCATGGTCGAGGTCGGCCCGCATTCTGCTCTTGCCGGGCCATTCAAGCAAATCTGCCAAGCCAACCAGTTCCAATTCTCCTACATTGCGACGCTGGTCAGAAACCAAAATGGCTGCCACAGCCTACTGAAGACAGCCGGTGAGCTATTCCTGGCTGATTACCCCGTGGATCTATACCAGGTCAACAGACTCCAACTATCGCGTGATGGCGCCGACAGCCCCAAGGTCAGGGAAGTCAAGCCCCTGACGCTCGTTGACCTCCCTCCCTACCAATGGAACTACGACAAAATGTTCTGGGCGGAACCCAGAGTCAGTGCCGAGTACCGCCAGTTGACACATGCTCGGCACGATCTTCTTGGGAGCAAGATACCAGGTCTCTCACACCACGCCATGGCGTGGCGAAACATCCTTCGTTTGAAGGATGTCCCGTGGCTGCAGGACCACAAGGTAAGTTCTCTTCTTAATTCATGAATTCGTGAAGGCTGGGCTAACTGTGTCCCTAGCTGGGCGGTTCGATCATGTTCCCGGCAGCCGCACATATGGCACTAGCCATGGAAGCCGCCCGTCAACATTGCGAGATGAACAAGATCAAAGTTACCGGCATGACCCTTCGCAACGTCGAGTTGACGACAGCTCTCATCATCCCGGAAGGAGACGCCGGTCTTGAAATCCAGCTGAGGCTCATTCAGCATACCACTTTAGAGAGCGGGCCATCTTTCGGCTTTACCGTGGAGTCCTACAACAATGGCGACTGGACCATCCATTCCAAAGGATATATCGTTGCACTTATCGCCCCAATTACACGTGCCCAGCCCCATCCCGTGGAAGAGAATGTCCTGACCCAGCGACACTCGGGCAAGACTTGGAACGAGGCATTCAGAAGGGTTGGCTTCGAATACGGCCCTTCATTCAACGCCCTCAACAACATCAGGACCCACGAGAAGCAGTACCAAGCCACTGGCGAGATCCCGATTGTCGACAAAACCAACCTCATGGTCGACGAGTCGCGGTACTTACTCCACCCTTCTACTGTGGACTGCCTGCTGCAACTATGCATCGTCTCAATCCACGCAGGGCTGTATCAAGACATGCCCTGGGGTGTGGTGCCCATCAAGTTCGAGGAAGTGACGATTACTGTGCCCGACGGCGCTGCTACCAAGGGCAATATCGGCCACGCTGTTGCTTGGAACAACGTTCGTGACGAACGGGCCAGGTACTTCAACACTGATGGCCAGCTCGCAACTGTTGATGGGACCGTGGTCATTGATATCAAGGGGTTGCACACCGTGGCCTACGAGGCAGCTCTGCCACCAGCTGAGAAGAAAACCAAGGCTTTGCCTTACACAGGCGTGAATTGGATGCCTGATGCGAGCCTCGGCGGCTGGGATGGCCTGGTGGATGCAAGTACGGGCGATGCCCTCGCCGCAGTCTCCAACATTATCAAGTTGCTAAACCACAAGACATCTTTATCCTCTGTCTTGGTCTTGGACTTAAATGCGTCTTTGGATGTAACGCGTGTTCTCGACGCCCTACCGGCTACTGCGACACTAAATATCGCCCACAGCGAGTCTTCCGTTTTGGGAGAGAAGGCATCGGAGGATCCGCGCGTCCACAGTCATTCCTATGCGGGTGATGCTGCGGACCTGGCCACCTTAGCAGCCGAGCAGCAGGATCTAATTATTATTGCGGAAAAAGATGCCGCCTTTATACTGGAGTCTGGAGATTTTCAACCCTTGAAGGAATCGTTAGGTGCCAATGGTCAAGCAATTTACGTGGTTGAGGATGAGCTTGCACTCCAGACGCAGGAAGCCACGTCCGCTATCGGCCTGGATGGAACCCTGATCAGAACCCCAGACAAGACTCTGCTGGTATCCTTCAATGCGACAGAGCTGCGCAATCAAGAGAAAGTGACTGTTGTGTACTCGCCGAACCACTCAGCACCTCCACAGGCTCTTGTCAGTGCCATGACCAAACAGGGCCTCGACGTCCAGCTGAAAGGAATTCTCGACCCAACCCTGGGCAACGAGAAATTCGTCCTCGTGGACCTGTCAGGCAGCCTCCTAGCCAGAGCTGACACGGACTCCTTTGAGGCGCTTAAGACATTGATCATGTCGGGCAATCCCATCACCTGGCTGACATCGGGTGTCAATGAAGGCAAGTCGACAGGTGGAGCCATGGTCGCGGGTTTCCTACGGGTCATCAGAGAGGAGCAAAAGATGTCCAAGGTGACGGTCCTGGACTTGGATAAGAACGAAACCTTCGCGTCCGTAGCCAAGGCTCTTGACGCCATCATCAATCATCCGCGTGCTGAGCCCGAGTACTGGCTTCACAACGGCATCTGCCACATTAGCCGTATCCTTCCCAATACCGATGTCAACTCACGCATGGTTGTCGACGCGTCTGAGGCCGTTGACGTATGTCTCCCGCGAGGAGAGCTGCTCCGGGGGACGTTCGAGAGCGGCAACCTCAAGCTCGCCCAGACCAGGTTCGACGTGCCGCTGGCAGCCGACAAAGTTGAAATCCAGGTTGAATACTCGGAACTGCGTAAGCAGGATCAACAGGCAAATGCCACCGAACCTCGCATCGTTTCGGGCAGGGTCATTCAAGGCAAAAAGAGTCTCCTAGGAAAAACGGTCTTGGCCTACGTCTCCAACCCCCTGGATACCGTCGTCAGGGTCCCACAAAACAACTGCGTTGAGTACAGCGGGGCCGAGGGGCAGGAACTTGTCTATTTACTACCTGACCTCTGCCGCGCTGAGAACGCTCTACAATCTGTAGCGGAACTTACTTCGCTTCAGGACATACAGATACTCCTCTTGCCCACAACTCCATCCCTTCTCGAGGCATTCGAACAATTGAGCAAGGCACGAGGCATAAACCTTCGCGCTGTTCGAGACGATGTGCCTGATATGTCTGAGATGCACAAGATCGCTTCGGAAGCTGCCCCGGCATTGGTTGTAATTGCGAGCGAGTTCTCCTCCCTAACTGAAGAGCTCTGGAGGAATATCCCTTCAGGCGCAAGTCTGGTCCTGCTCAACGAGAACAAGGAGGGAACACTCACCTCGCCCCTAGATGTCAGCCCTTTTAACCGTGGTGCTCGTTTCTGGATCACAGGCATCGGGGCAACATTTTCGCAGAATCCTGCTGCTGCCGCAGGCACCATAAAGTCTGCTATGGGCGCTGTGCGTGAGGTTCAGCACCAGTCAGTTCCTGTGGTGGATGTGGAATCTCTTGCAAACTCGTCGCAACTCCCAGCCAACCGATGCGTCGTATCCTGGAAGTATGGCGAGGACATGGTCAGAGTGATACCTCAACAGTTCGCGATGCAGTTCTCCTCCCAGGATGTCTACCTCCTCGTTGGGTGCCTAGGTGGGCTGGGCCGCAGCTTGACCAAGTGGATGATGGACCGTGGAGCAAGGCAATTCGCTTTCCTCTCTCGTTCGGGGGCTGACAAGCCCGAAGCTGCGCAGCTCATCAAGTCCATCGCGGACGCTGGTGGCGTGCCGCAGGTGTATAAGGGAGACGCATCCAATTTGAACGACGTAGCCGAAACCGTTGGTGCGATCACCGCGAAATATCGCATCCGGGGTGTTGTCCACGCTGCGATGGTGTTGCAGGATAGCATGCTACCCACCATGACGGTTGAGAAACTGAGGACGTCGCTCGGTCCCAAGGTCGACGGAGCTCAAGCGCTGCACCATGCTCTCAAAGGCCACGCCCTCGACTTTTTCGTCATGACATCGTCAATCAGCGCCACAGTCGGACAGCCGGGGCAGTCGAATTACGCAGCGGCCAACAGCTTCCTCGACAACCTAGCCCTGCGTCGTAACCTAGCCGGCCTACCTGGTACTTCGCTCGTCCTTCCTATGGTGCTGGGCGTCGGCGTGGTGGCTGAGTCCGACGGCTTGGAGGATAAGATCTCGCGACGCGGCATGTACGGTGTCGACGAGCGCGAGATGCTCCGTGGCTTCGAAGCCGCCATGTCGCAGCCTATTCCAGCGCCCGGCGAAGCCACACACATGAACTCGGTGATAATTATGGGCCTGGAGCCCACTCGCTTGGCTACGGCACTTTCGGCGGCTGGCGACAATGCCGATATTGCATGGGATCAAGATGCGCGTTTCGCTGGACTGCAGCCGTTGATTGAGGCTGCCTCCGGGCGCCAGCGAGGTAAGAACGTGAGCGGGGCATCGACCGACTTCGCCGAAACGGTACAGTCTGCTGCTGAGAAGGAAGGATACGAGGCCGCGTTACAGCTCGCGGCTAGTCGCATTATCCACAAGTGCGCGGGCATTCTGATGAAGGCGGAGGACGAATTCGAGGTCGATGGACATAGCATTGGCGCGTACGGTCTGGACAGTATGGTTGGGGCCGAGCTGAGGAACTGGTTGTTCACCGAGTTCGGGCTGAACATTGCATTCCAGGAGTTATTGGCAAGTACGCTGACTGTCAGAGGGCTCTCCGACATGGTGCTAGAGCGTTACGATGTTGCGAAGCAGGAATAATGCGGCTTGTTGTGTGTCCGTATACCATCATTGTCGCTGTATTTTTTTTTTGTATTAGGTCGAGCAGCCAACGATTCGTAGGTTAGGTATTGACCATTTTGATCCACACCGTGCGCCTTCTGAGTTGGTGGAATTGCCTAAGTGGATGTCTTGGCACGTCCTCCGCGTCATAAGGCTATGGTATCTCCGGTCCGGTCAACGTCCTGCTTTATAACACAGTCGGATCACATTCAGACGCAGAGCATCCTCTACAATGGCCATAACTCATGTGGTGTTCTTCGGCTTCAAGCCCACGGTATCTGAAGAGCAAATCGTGGAAGTAAGTGTATCTTATGCTTTGCCAGATACATGTCTTACCCTCCCGCAGACTTTCAACCGGCTGCAGCATCTCGAACAGCAATGCGTCCACCCGACATCCTCTAAGCCGTACATTAAGTCTCTGAAAGCCGGCGGGAACAACTCTCCTGAAGGCCTTGCGGTACTGTATGGTCCATCCTATGTTTATATTGTACTAATATTGTGACAGAAACCCTACACACACGCCTTCGTTGTGGAATTCGAGGATGCCGAGGATAGAGATTATTATGTCGACAAGGACCCAGCACATAACGAGTTCAAGAATCATGTGGGAGAGCTCCTGGCACATCTACAGGTGGTGAACTTCGAGCCCGGGAACTTTGCGTACAAGTGATAGATGCAACTGTAAACCACTTCCATGTGGAAATGCCGGTATATAACGCCGGGTATGTAATGCGATGGCTAGCAATGCTGAAATGAAGCTGGTACAAGGACGGCTTCCGTATGCACGTCTACCCCACGCTGAAGGATTCTCCGCATCCGCATTGCTCAGCTGGGTGCACGTTAGCCAGAGTGTAGGAATGCTCGTGGGATCAACTTACTGATGTTCGGGTTCCTGAACACGAAGCGCTCGTTGAGCTTGTCCTCCAACCAGTCCATTTCACTTCCAATGATGTTAAGCAATGCCTTGTTATCGATCAGAACCTTGACGCCGTCCTGTTCCACTTGTTCGTCAAGGGGCGATGGCTTATCCACGTATTCCAGATGGTATGCCAGTCCAGAGCACCCCTTTGCTTTTGTGCCTATCCGTATGAGCTTCGGTTCTGGTTGTTCGAGCAGCTCCCTCAAATGCGACACTGCCGAGTCGGAAAGCTTAATCACAGCTTTGCGTTTGCCAAAGTTGTACTTGCGAGGTCGAAGAGGTTTCGTCGACGCCGGTTGACTCTTCTGTGCCTCGCCTTCTGGTATGCTCACACTCGGGCGCTCTTGCGTGGCAGCTGCATTCTGCTGTTCCTGTGCTGTTCGCGCTGGCGCCGAGTCATTGAGATTTGGTTTCCCGCCGGCTATTGAAGTATCGGGCACACCAAAGTTGCGCGGTGGGAGGTCCGGGTGTAGCGTCGACGGATGATATGCGCTGGCAGTCTGCAATTGCCGCTTCCAAGACTGACGGTACAGCGCTGCGCTGGAGAAGGCGCGGAAACACCGAGGACACGAGCGCGGAGCGGATGACGAAGGGGCGAATTTTGCGACGGCGGAGACGGAGGAGCGGGCGAGGGTCCGTGTTGTTCTGGGGAAAGACATGATCGCAAAGGCAGCGGAGCCTAATGTGGTACGATCAAGTGTGGAGAGGGCGAGGAGAGACGGGGAGGTAGGGTTGGCTGTGTTGGGTGTCTTTCACTGCGTATGTCATCTGCGGGTTATTCCGGATTATCAAGCCTTCTCCGATTGGCCCGGGCTGCCAAGATTTTTATCGATAACGCACAAAATTATGGAAGTGGGGGGGGAACAGCCAGAGGCAAAAACACACTCGCCCTCAAGCTGGCGCTCCCCTACAGATTCAAAGCCGGTGGCAGCGGAAACATGGCGCCCATCACGACGCAGCACCACCACCACCGCAGCACGACGAAGCAGCCCCAGAAGCCCTTCAAGTCCAAGCATGCTTCCAAGGGTGCGCTGAAGGAGCTGTCCAAAGGTCCGTATTTGCGCCTTTTACGTGAAACTATTCTAATATCTCTTCCAGGAAAAGTGGAAAGCCTCGAAAGAGGAAGCCGCAAGACGCCCCACCAGCAAGTCATGTCCAAGTTCGACCGCCGCAACCGAGCGAAGCAGATGCGCATAAACAAGGACCACGAGCATGCAAAGGCTACGAATGTCTTCAACGGCAAGGATGGTGCGCCGAGGGTCGTGGCTGTCATACCGCTCTGTCCAGACGTATCGGCCGCCGCCGCAGTCCAGAGCCTGAATGCGAGCCTGGACATCAACGAAGAGGTACCAGAGGCTGGTTGGACGCGCGTGGACGTCGACCGATTTAAGCAAAAGGTTCAATATTTAGTCGTGCAGCGGGATCTGCTGGCGTCCCTGGATGCCTGTCGAGTTGCCGACTTTGTGGTTTTCATACTTTCAGGGCAAGAGGAGGTGGATGAAGAGGGCGAGATAATACTGAAGTCGGTGGAGAGCCAAGGTATATCCAACTGCTTCACCGTGGTCCAGGCCTTGGACTCTATCGAGCCTGCGAAACGAAGACCGCAGGTCGTGGCTTCTTTAAAATCATACATCACGCACTGGCTTCCGACAACTGAGCGCGTCTTCTCCCTCGATTCTCGACAGGAGTCTTCAAACCTCGTGCGATCGCTATGCACTACCACAACGAAAGGCGTCAAGTGGCGTGACCAGAGAAGTTACATGTTCGTCGAAGACATTGCCTGGCCAGGCGGCAAATCTCCCGCCAATGAGAATGGTACTGGCGAGGTTGTGTTGACCGGCGTGGTGCGGGGACAAGGTCTCAAGGCGGACCGTTTACTCCAGGTCGGCGATTGGGGCGACTTCCAGATTGACAGGATTATGGCTGCACCGTTAGAAACCCGCAAGAAGGCGAAGGATGATGCCATGACAGTCGATTCGGGCAACAGCGAAGAAGTGCTGGACCACGCCGGTGAAGACCAAGACGACTTGGCCGAGCTTGCGCCTGAAGAAACCATCATGAACGACGTCACAAACTATGCGGCATCCGTAGCACCTTCGGAACGGAAAGGCGTGCTCTTGGACGATCACCACTACTTTTCCGACGACGAGGAAGAAGACGCACCAAAGCGTCCCAAAAGATTACCAAAGGGTACTAGCAAATACCAGAGTGCATGGTACCTGGAGGATGTTTCCGACTCGGGGTCTGACCTGGAAGATTTCGATGAAGACATGGAAGACACAGAAAAGGTTGGCGAAAACGAACGCGCGGAGCCTGCTGATGGAATCGAGGGCATGGATGTAGACGGTCGGGCAATGACCGAAGCTGGCCCTTCAGAGTATCCGCAATCGGAGATGTTCCTAGATCCCACCCCAGAAGATGAAGCAGCGCAGATTGAGGCTTACCGGCAATCTCGAAAAACCGAAGCGGAAGAGGACCTAGAGTTCCCCGACGAAATCGAGCTCCACCCTAATGTCGATGCCCGTGAGCGTCTGATTCGGTACCGAGGGCTGAAGAGTCTAAGGACAAGTGTCTGGGAAAAGGACGAGGACAAGCCATACGAGCCCGAAGAGTGGGCTCGATTGCTGGAAATTTCAGACTACAAGAGAACAGCCACGAAGTTCATGCGAGAAGCATGGGCTGGCGGTGTCAAGCCTGGAACGAGAGTCAACGTACATATACGCGGCGTGCCACTCCCATTGCAAGGCTCGAGGCCAATAGCATTGTTCTCTTTACTACGTCACGAACACAAGAGGACGGCATGCAACTACAGCATATTGCTCAGCTCAGAGTACGAAGGTCCCATCAAGTCTAAGACGGAGATGATTGTGCAATGCGGACCACGGCGGATGGTCATCAATCCGGTAGGTTTACTTCCATATCATCAGGAGTGGACCGAACTAACTTGCCATAGCTCTTCTCTCAGGCTGGCAACACGCCTAATGACGTACACAAGTTCGATCGCTATTTGCATCCTGGTCGCTCCGCAATCGCCTCCTTCATCGGTCCCATTACCTGGGGCAACGTACCCGTACTCTACTTCCAGCGCACCGCATCCTCAGCCTCCGAGCCCGACTCCAACGTGCAGCACACCTCCACTTCGTCATCCTCACCTCTCAAACTCATCGGCACTGGCACTTCCCTCCCTCCCTCCCTCAACCGCGTCATCGCCAAGCGCATCATTCTCACCGGCCACCCCTACAAGATCAACAAGCGCATCGTCACGGTGCGCTACATGTTCTTCAACGACAGAGACGTCAAGTGGTTTAAGAGCCTGCCGTTGTGGACGCGGCGAGGCCGCAGTGGCTTCATCAAAGAGAGTTTGGGTACGCATGGGTACTTCAAGGCGACGTTCGATGGGAAGATCAATCCGATGGATGCCGTGGCAGTGAGTCTGTATAAGAGGGTTTGGCCGAGGACAGCGAAGATGTGGCAGCCGTAAAGGGGTAGTGAGGATGGTTTAGCAACGAATTTAATGACCTGATACGAATAGAAAATAGAATGAATGGTTCACGGGTTATGTGTTGGAATTTTCATGGCATGGTCCTCGTTTGGTTCATTAGGTTGAACACCGCACTATCTTGAACATCCCGTCGTCCAGCTAAACGAGGCATTACTCGCTTCTAGAGCCACCGAGGTCACCGCTCACGAAAACGACGAGCACCGCAGCATATGCCGCTGTAGCAGCGAAAACTTCAGCCCGTCGTGCGTTTGTTAACAAGGCCACACTGACAGCGAACAAGAGAGTGTACAGCGCTACTAGACCTAGTTTTTGCTTTCGGGTTTGTGACACTGTACAGTCTGATTATAGTTGCGATGAGCTGGATCGCTGCCAGGGTTGTGCTAATGGCGGCTACGGTGCGGGTGACATGGTGATTTTTGTAGACGGTTGTCCGATCGAGTGGGTCATTGCTTATGCGCTCTTTGAACAGCCAGTGATCTCGCAGCATCCGTGAGAGGTGGTCTTCTTCCTATTCTTTTTGGAGCGCTATGAGGTCCAATTTGTCCTCGAGAAAGTGTTTCGCCCGTCCGTTAATGAGACGCATAGGCGGGTTACTTCCTACGATAGTTTCTGCGGGTGCAGGCGATGCGATATGTTCAACTGCCTTGCCGTCCAAATACTTCTCACGAACTCTACGACTTGGGTGTTTGAAATCAGCAATCTATGCTTGCCTGATTAGAGCATGATCTAGGTACGTACTGTCTCAGTTCAGAAGCTGGAATGCTCGCCAGATTCGAACTCACAGTATTCCGCCAACAAGCTGTTCAACTCATCCAACGATGCGACTCTCATCCCTTTTGATCGACTTACATCTATTGCGTGCTTCATCAACGTTTCACATCTCCGTGATGCCTGTTTGGTCTCGTCGTCACCCTTCGTCCGTGTCTCTTCGTCGAGAACGTCGCGTGCACGCTCGAGCTTGGTGAGGCGACATCTGTTGTGCTCGAAAATCGAGGGATATTTTGGCAAAACCTTAATTATTTTCGCGCGCCAGCCACTTTATACACGATATCTAAAAGCTAATAGTACGTGTCTTATTACCTTTACTACGTTAATTAAAGCTATAAATACATCTATACTAACTTTTTCTTAGTATTATAGTTGCGCGAGACCTTCTTAGACGCCCTAAATAACGCGCTATACTACCCTATTACTAAACGCGTTCTTATATAGGCATAACCTATATACCTATTATTAAGGCTATACCTAAGTCCTACGTACGCTAAAGGAAACCTATTACTATTAACTTTAAATAAAGGCTCTTGCTATAATAACTAGTACACGTAAGATAAAGGCTACTATTTATAAACTTATTAGTAAGCCCGCTAGTCTAATAAGTTAAAAATAGCGTCTTATAACACCCGCGAGGACTCCCTAAGCAGACAGTTCCTAGGCCTACTACTAAACCTATTAGGTCCGCCACTATTATCGTCTCTGCCTTCCACACCTACGCCTACGCCTAC
This sequence comes from Bimuria novae-zelandiae CBS 107.79, assembly GCA_010015655.1. Lineage (NCBI taxonomy): Eukaryota > Fungi > Ascomycota > Dothideomycetes > Pleosporales > Didymosphaeriaceae > Bimuria > Bimuria novae-zelandiae. Next base: position 387,468 of record ML976661.1, on the reverse strand, counting down.
GCCTGTACCGCCTACTATCGCTACTACTACTATAGTAGTACCCTCCTCGCCGCCGCGTGCATCGTCGCTAGTACCTAGCCCTTTATATAATGTAGAGATTAAGTACACGCTGCATGTAAATAGGATAATAAAGACAAATAATAACGTACTCCACAAGCGAGTGTCCGAAAATGCTAAGACCCCACCAAAACCTATACTCTACACGATAGTATAGAACGCGCATAAATAATTATAAGAAATTATAATAGGCTAATCTACTTAGAATCTACTTTTATATTATTTTTATACGTTCGCGAATTATACCTAGTCTTACCATAATATTTATAGTACTATTAAGTTAATTTACTTTTATTAGCGCGTACTTTTTTGTTTATTTTCATTTTATTACTACGCGCTGTAAAGTCCTTTAAAGTAGCTAGCTACTAGCTTTCTTTAGCTATAAAGACTTTTTCTTATTATAGTTACTTTTTTTTATATAATTTCTATCGCGTAGTAGCCTTATTAGTAGCTTAAAGCTTAGTAATTTACTTTTACGCTAATACTAGCTTATACGCTACTACTATTACGCTTTTTACTATTTTTTAAAGGCCTTAACTATACTTATTAGGAAACTATTTAGGTGCCTCTAAATCTTCTCCTTTACTAGCGTTAGTTATAACCTAAATTTAAAAGTGTTATTAAGCGTCTGCGACTACTATAGGCTATTATTATTAGAGGCTAGGCCTCTAAAGTACTCGGCTGAGAAACCTCGTAGCCTAAGCCTTAAGTAACTCTAGGAGCTATTAGGATACCTTTAAAGTATTAGGAAATGGACCTAGCCTTTTTAAGGTTAGTTCTTTTTACTTAGGAGCTATATATATAGCGTGAAAAGGAGCTACTTAAACTTTTTATTAAATTTATTTATATTTTTTTAGTATTTTAGGTCCCCTACGCCTAAAGCCCCCTTATATTAAATTTATTCATTCATTTATTTATTTATTTATTTTTAAAAGTAATTATTACGGGATAACTATCTCTTCTATTTTACTAATTACTAAATAAAGTAGTAGTTTTAAGTAGAAGCTACGACCTAAAAGAAAGACTAAGCTCCCTCTTAGTAAGTAATTAAAAAAAATAAAGGCTCTAATAGGTGCTTAATTAAATAAAATAGAATATAAAAAGGTAGGCTAAGCCCTTTATAAAGGGTATACGCTTATAATTAAGAGCATAAGTTACACGAACGCGTGGCCTTATTATAAATAGATTAGGAGGAGCCTATCTAGAGGAGAGACTCTATATAAAACTATTGCAGGAAGGGTACAATCTACCTACTTAAGGGGAGTAGATACGCCATATCTAGCACCTTATAAAACAAGAGGACTCTAGCATAGTTATAGGTAATAAGTAAAATAAAAGTACTATAGAAAACTATTCTTTTCCTAAAAAAAGAAAGCGAAATAAGAGAATAGTAAAAAAGCTAACGCCTATAATAAGTATCTTTACTTTACCCTTATTTTTCAGCGTAGAAATAATTATATAAATTACTTAAATAATAAACTAATTATTACTTATAGCCTAAGCAAGTTTAAGTTAAGTATTAACTACTTAAAGTAGTAAACGCATAGCTTCTTAGTAGCTTAAAGTAATAAACCTACCTCTATTTAAGAGAGAATAGAACTAATAGCGTATTTAATAAGCATAAATAGACTATAAGATTTAAGAAAATAAGGAGGTTCTTAAAAGCCTTTTAAAGTATATTATAAGTTGCCTAGAATGACGCGCGGCCTCTATTAGCCTAGTATATATTAAAAAGAATCCTAATTATACTATAAGAGAATTTTAGGCATGCTTAAAAAACCTATTTTAAAACTTAATAAAGGACGAAATTATTTAAAATAAACTTTATAGGCTCTAATAAGAAGTAATAAAACTAAGTAGCTTTAATATACTATTTAACTAATTAGCTATAAAGCTAAAGAAATAGATAATAAAAAAATATTAAAAGTTTTTTACTAATAAGCTATATAAGAAGACCTCTAGGATTAAATAATTAGTATAGAAGTAGGCTAGGATTAAATCTTATAGAGGCTATAAGACTAGGTAGCCTCTATAAAAAAAACTATTTTAGAACTACTTATAACAACTAAGACCCTAAGGGAAAGTATCTATAAATAATAATATAGATTAGGAGCCTACTTCCTAAGTTAAAACGAGAAGGGCCCCGCAGCGAAAGCCTAAAGGAGAGAGCAAGCGCGAATAGGCTATATAGATATCTAAGAGCGTACTCTAGAAGCGAGGTAAAGAAGACGCCTATTTTTATTATAGTAAAAAAAGATACTATGCAAGTTAGTGCTCCCTTCTACTAGCTTAAAGGCTAAGTAAAACTCGGGCTAGCTAGCTAAGGGCTAAGAAAGAAGATAACTTTATAAAAAACACTATTAATAAAAAGTTAAAACACTAAGTTTTCTTGCCTAAAGGCGCGGATAAGAGAAGAAAAATCTAAGTAAGAATCTTAAGATAAATTATAATAACTTTTAAAAAAGTAGCTAAATTTAATACTAATTATTATATATCTACTAGTAAATAACACTACGTTTACATTTATAATAATTAATTCTAAATACTTAACGTATAGGTTTATCTTTAAGATATTTATCTAAAAGGCAGGCCTAGAGCGTAATAACCTAAAAAGAAAGATTAAAATCCTTAAAGTAAATAATTAGGTCTTATACATAAGTTAGACTATAGAGGTGGAGATTAATATAGAGGACTATATAAAATAGTGTTAGTTATAGATCTTTAAAGGAGAAGAAGAGTATAATATAATTTTAAGTAAACTATAGCTAACTTAGAATTATGTTAGCGTAATCCTAGCTACGAAGTCTATTTAGATAGGGAAGACTAGAGTACGTATTAAAAATAAGTAAAGGAAATTAGCGCCTTAAAATTTATAAAAAATAACTATAGGCGCCCTATTAGCGTTAGACTAAAAAAACTAAAAGTTATAAAATAGATTAAGGGTCTTTATAGAGTTACTAAAGGATATTTAAAAGGTATTAACCACCCTAAAACTTAAAATAGACCTAAGAGAGGCGCTTTTAAAGGAGTTTAAGAACTTCTAAAAGTATTTTTAAAAGAAGAGGTAAACTACGTACCCCCTTATTAGAGTATAAGAATTAACTATTTCATTCTACTAATAAAGAAAGATAGCACTACTTTAGAAATACCTTATAGCCCCCTTTATAATATATTAAACGAGGAACTCCTAGTACTTAAAAAAAAGCTAATAGAGTATTTAAATTATAATTTTATTTAAGTTAGTAAATCTAGCGTAGCTACGCTGGTGTTATTTATTAAAAAACCTAGTGGTAGACTAAGGTTCTATATAGATTATTAAGCGCTAAACGCGCTCTTTAAGAAGAACTAGTACCTATTACTATTAGTTAGTAAAATACTTTAGTTACTAGTAAAGACAAAATAGTTTTTTAAGCTAGATATAATTTAGACGTTCTATAAACTCTATATTATAAAAGGAGAAGAGTAAAAGACTGTCTTTTAAATTTAATTTAGCCTCTATAAATAGCTAGTAGTCTTATTTAGATTATTAAACGCACCTAGCACATTTTAGTAATATATAAACTAGGTACTAAAGGAGCACCTAGACGAATCCTACTTTATATATATAGATAACGTCCTAATCTTTTCCTTAGGGTTAAAAAGAGATTATGTGGAGAAGGTCCGCACGGTATTCTAGAAGCTAGTAGCTATAGGACTATAGTGTAATATTAAAAAGTTAGAATTCTGAGTTAAAAAGACTAAATACTTAGAATTTATTATCACTATAGGCAAAGGCGTAAGCATAAATCCTAAAATAGTTAAGGCTATTTAAAAGTAAGTAGTGCCTACCTTAATGAAAAAAGTATAAAGTTTTATTAGATTCGTGAACTTTTATTACTAATTTATTAAAAAATTCTCTAAAATTATAAGCCTTTATACTAACCTTACTAAGAAGAGCGTAAGACTTTAATAAAGGTAAAAGTAGTAGTATATGTTTAACTTCTTAAAAAAGTTTTTATTATAAAGCTAGTCCTAGCTTACTTTAATCCTAATAAGGACTCCGTCCTAGAAGCGAACGCGTTAGGATAGTTTATAAAAGGTTACTTTTCTTAGTATAATTAAAAAAGTATACTAAGGCCTGTAGTATACTTCTCTGTTAAAAACAGCCCCGCGGAATACAATTACGCGATTTATAATAAGGAGATATTAGTAATAGTAAAGTGTGTAGAGGAGTAGGATTATATATATTAGGCCGTAAAGTACCTAATAGTATATATAGACTATAAGAATCTTAATTACTTTATAGAAAAGAAAAAACTTAGAATACAACATATTTGCTAGGTATAGACCCTAAGTAATATAAATATAATATTTATTTATTACTTAAAGTTAATAAATTTAAGAGAAGACGCGCTGTCGCGTAAAAAGTAAATAATAAAAGGCTAAAGTCTTAGTAGGTATAGTTATTAATATAAATTTTAACTAATAATAGCTATAAGGCGTTTTAATTATAAGAGTTTATTAAGAATCTTCGCTTAGACTTGCTTATACGCGTAAGGACTATAATTATAAAAAGCTATATATAAACTAGAGCTAAGGCACTAGAGGTACTATTTAGGTTAAATAATCTAAATAGGGTCCTCCCTATTTTAGAGCGGGGAGGTAAAAGTATTTATACTAAATAACTTAGTAGCGTAGCCTTAGCTAGACTAAATAGGGGTACCCGCTAATTAAAAATATTGTAAGTAAAAGTAAAAGCTAATACTTCTAATAAAAATCTTACGCTATAAAAACTACAGTCTAGGAAGAATAAAAGTAATTCCTATTAATACTAAAGATTAAGGTAGCAATTTTAGAGTGCTAGATAAACAGCGCTAGATTCCTCTACTATAGAGGGAGCTACTAGGTACCTAATTTAGAACTACTACGCACTCGTTTAATAGCCGAGGCATATACCCTACTAACTTTAAGCTATTTTAGGAAGAAGAATACGTATAAGATCCTAGCCTAAGACTTCTTCTTTCTTAGGATATTAGACTGTATCTAGAGGTACGTTTAGAATTATAACGTCTATTATAGGACAAAGCCTTAGCAAGAGCTAAAGTAAGGGCTACTTAAACTTCTACCTATACTAAAAAGGAAATAGAAAGACCTTTTTATAGACTTTATTATAAGTCTTTTAGAGAGTAGGAGTTACTAATATATTATAGTAGTAGTAGACTAGTTTAGTAAAGACCTCTTAGTAGTAGCTATACTAAATTTATTAGTCCTAATAGTAGTTAACGCTTTCTTAAAATTTTAGGTAGTATAATATTTCCTTCTTAATTTTATAGTCTTAGATTAGGGAGCGTAGTTTATTAGTAGTTTTTAAATAGAGCTATACTCTAGGATAGATATAGATTAAAAACTTTTTATAGCTAAATACTTATAGACTAATAATTAAATAAAACGTTTAAACTTAGTGCTAGAGCAGATCCTAAAGGCATACTATAAGTAAAACTAATTAAACTAGGCCTAATAGCTTTTAATTATATAAATTGCGATTAAAGGACGCGTAATAATATTTATAAGAGTAAGCCTACTCTTTCTCTAGTATAGGTACGACGTGGATCCTATAAGACTTTTTTATAATAAAGAGGCAGCCTTAGAGTAAAAGAGGAAAATAGATCTAGTAGCTACTACTTAGAATATAATAGAGAAATTTCGTATAGTATTTAACTTTATATAGGTAAAGTTAGCTAACGCGCAGCAAGAATAGAAAGTCTAAGTAAACTATAGCTATAAAAACGCCCTAGTTTTAAGGGTTAAAGATAAATTATATTTAAAGTATAAAAACTACCTATATAACCTACAATTAAGTAAGAAACTAAATTAGAAAAATAAAAAATTTATAGTTAAAAGGGTAATTAAAAGTTATATAGTAAAGCTAGACCTACCTTTAGGAATATATCTAGTATTCTACGTAGACAGGCTAAGGTTGTACCCTAGGGATCCATTGCCTAGCTAATAGGTAGATAATTCTCAACCAGAGACCATTTTCTAGGATAGGGAGAAGGAGTATAAAGTAAAAGATATTATATAGGAAAAGCATTTTTGCTCTAATAAAGTTATGTAGTACCTTATTAAATAGCAAAATAATAAGTAGCGGATATAGGAACTAGCTTTAGAGTTTTAAAATAATAAAGCCTTAAACTACAAGGAGGAGTACACTTCTCCTTATAAAAATAAATAAGGTAGGCTACTAAAGTATTTTACATAAAAAACGCCTCGTATTAGATATGTGTAAGAAGCCCTAGGTTATAGGCTAGGAATAAAAAGACAAAAGCTTAAAACGCCTAGGGTAAAGCTTGTCCTAATATAAAGCAAGAGCCTTAGATAATATTTAGATGTAGGGAAAGGAAGTAGGAAATAAGGAAGTAATTAATTATATTTCTTAAATAAAAGAGGCTAGAGGCACACTATTTAATAGGCTACTATAATTTGGTAAGATACATTTTAAATAAGCTATAAAACGTAGACTAAATAGCGCTAAAACTTAAGTATCTTTAATTAAGAGCTTAAGGTTGCTACCCTTAAGGAGCTCTTCTAAAAGTATAGGTTAATACAAGATTTAGAGGGTAGGCTAGATAGATAGGACTTACTACTAGCTATCTTAAGTAAAAATATTACGTTAAGGAGTACACTTAGCTTAAAGCTATATTTAGGAATTACCTTAGTTATAAAATAAAGCAAGTTAAGCTAGCTATAAAAAACGTCTTACAAAAATCCTTAAAATATTGGTAAGGAATTTAGGTAAATAGAATTAAGATTTACCTTTTTAAACTAGGTAACTTATAAAATTTACTTTAGAGTAATTAAAATTTTACCTATTTAAGTAATAAGGGGCTATAGATACTACGCTACGCTAGCGAATATATAGCTAGTATTTAAATTAAGCTTAAAGGCTTTATTATTCTTAGTACTCTTAGCTAGGGTGTACTTAAATTTAGTAGATACTACCTTTTACTTTTTAGCAAACTAGCTAATATCTATTTTAAGCTTATTAGCTCGCTAGTCCTTCTCGCCCTTTAGCTAGGCAAAGATAATTTAAGTAAAAAACTCCTTTTTAGTTATAAAGTGCTAAACCTATTAATGCGTTAAGTAAGGAATATATAGCCTAAAAAATAAAACTTATAAATTTAGTATAGTAAGCGCTGTCCTTTGCGTACTTAATATAAAAGGTAGCACGCCTACTACTAAAAAACATAGTTAACTTTCTTACCTAAGTAAAATATATATATAAAAGCTAATTACTATACGTAGTAAATAACCTCCTTAGTAAAAGCTTTATTCTCTAGTAAAGGATTAATCTTAAGACTATTAATAGCCTAGAAGAATTAGGTAGGAACTTAAAAATAAAACTAGGAAACTTACCTAGTAGTAGCTATTTATAGTCTAGAGCTTTAGAGATGCCTTAAGGACACGCGCGAGGCTAGTAAAGAAGTATAATTTTTTTTATAAGAAAAGCTACTAAAAGTAAAGCTACTAGCGCGTTTACTAAACTATAAATTAGGGTAGAACTTCTATAGCGTAGTTAAGATTTTAAAAAGAGGTATAATAATTAATCGCGGAGTAAGAATATTTAAAAGCTAGGTAAGACACTTATAAAACTACGTTTAAGAGTAAAAGTATAAGATAAGGGACTTAAAATACTATAGGCAGGCTTTCACTATAAAAGTTACACTAATAAGGAGCACGAATAGGCACGTAACTAAAAGAGTAAATACAACTTACTATCCAGGAAACTACGCTTACTATTACGCTAAAGTAAATAATAAAAAGAAATAGTCTTTATAAAATAGTAATTTCTAGCCTAATATCTAGAATACGGCGAACCCTATAAGTCTAGTAAATTTAGATAAGGAAATTTTTCTCTTCTCCTACTATATAATTAGAGGGGGAGGAGCTATATTAGAGGCTAGGTCTCTAAAGTACTTAGCTAAGAAATCTTGTGGCCTAAGCCTTAAGTAACTCTAAGAGCTACTAAGGTACCTTTAAAGTATTAGAAAATAGATCTAGCCCCTTTAGAGTTAGTTCTCTCTACTTAGAAGCCATATATATAGCGTAGGGAGGAGCTACTTAAACTCCTTATCAAATTTATCTGTATTCTTCTGGCATCTCAGGTCCCCCGAGCCCAAAGTCCCCTTACAATTATTAAGTATTAGTAGTAGTAGTAATATACGTAGGCAGATATTAAGCTTTAATATTATTATTTTAAAGTTAAGGAAAATAAGGCTAGCGCCTTAAAAACCTCCTTAAATATTACTTTAAGTTATTATAGCCTTAAATATAGTAATAAAATAAAGTAAAAACTTAGTTTTAATAATATACGTAATATAATTGCGTATTAGATCCTTATCTTGGCACCTATACGCCTTTTTTAATGGTAAGAAACATCCTATATCTAGTAATTATAAAAGGCGCAATATATAGAAATATATAAAAAGGAATAATCTTATTATTCTTATAGTATTACTAAAATTTAAGCAAGTTATACCTTTTATAGCTATTAATAATAAGTAGCTAATAACTACTAATATTACGCTTTTTTATATGCGTGTTAAAGTGCTTTAGCTACTATAAACTAAGTTTATTTATTATTTAGCTATTTTTAGAGACTATAAAATCTAGTTACGAGGTAGATCATTTTCTTAGTACTAGGCGAAGAGTTAGTGCTTGCCCTAGAAGATAGTAAAGGGTAGAATTACTTAACCTATTATATTAACGCCCTAAATAACTAAATTCTACTTCTAATTATCTTACTATATGCCTTTTACCCGACCTTAACGCTTAAAGCCTATAATAACTACTCCTATTAATATTATACCTATTATAAAGCTAGTCTTATTAAAGTTATGGGTATATTTATCGAAAATACTATACTTAGCTTTAGTGTTCTTTATAAGCTAGAACTAGTCTTATATAATTTTAAAATCCTTATGAAGGGCTCTCTTATAGTTATACTTTTATTTAAATTTAACTTAGAGCTCTAGCTAGTGCTTTATAAAGTTTATAGCTTAGTTTAACTAATAGGCCTGCGGCGCCGCTTAGCTAATAAAAACTTAGCTATATCTTTTATAGTAATAAGCTAGGGCGGAAGTCCTTATATGTCTAAGTTAAGTATATACTAAATAATTACCTGCTCCTCTATTGGAAGGAGATTTATAAAGTTAGACGTAGAATTAATTTAAAAGGTTACTTTAGCGCGTTTTTGCCTTATTACTTTTTTTTAAAGCGCTATATATTGCTGTAGGGCGTAAAATCAAATTATTATATTTTATTTAATAGCGTAAAGCGTAAGCTATAACTAAGTTTCTTTTTGTTCTTATAACTAGTTAGGTAGTTAAGATATCGCGTTATAATATATGTGATGGTACGTTTCAGTGTGGTCTTGGCGTTTTTGGACACTCGCTTGTGGAGTACGTTATAGCAATTATTACTTAATAAGATTTTCTAATATAGTATATAAAAGATAGAGTAGAGATAATAGTTTATAACCATATGTCTAAAATTAAAGGGGAGACTGTTATATAGTAATAATTAGTATTACTTTTTATACTAGCTAGAGGATGAAGATATGTTACTTAACATTTAAATATAAAATATTAACTAACTTTAGTAAGGCTAGGAACGCGCTAATAAATAATATAAACTAAACTACTAAAGCGCTATCAAGGTGTAGTTTTTTTTAAATATTGGTAAACGTAAAGGTAAAGGTTACCCACTTATAGAAGGCGTTCCCTTAAGTGTATACTAGCAAGACTTTATTGCCTAAGCAAGCTAATACTCCGCCGCTAGTCGCTATTACTATTACTACTACTACGCCTTATAGTAGTCGTACGACACAGTTACTATAGGCAGAAATATAGTAAGAGATTTATCTTTCCTTAGCTAACTTAGTAGTATCTATAAGAGGTAAATTTGCTATAAGTCCCTTTATAGTAACTATAGCTACTAGTGTTAGGTTACTTTTACTAGTAAGAACTTCGCGATATATCTATTTAATGAAGAAACGTAGATAAAGTATATTATTAAGAAATAAGAAGGCATATTTATTAAGTAGTTACTTAGTTAGCTTATTACGTACTAGCGTAGTAATATAGGTAATTAGCTTAAAGTCTATTTTTATACTTATAAAGGTAAGGATAAGAAATAGCTAGACAGCACTAATAGTTTAATTAAAAAAGCGGCAAAGAAAGTGTCACGAGAGCAACGAGTAGAGGTATCTAGGCCTAGGTAGACTAGATTAATATACTGCGTTTGGTATCTACATGTAGGTATAAGACATTAGGTAAGGAGAGAAGGTCTTCTCCCCCTATCTAGCGTAGATCTATCTATCTCGCTTAGTCTAGGTGCTAATACCTAGATGGCTAGCGTCGTATCTTGTAAGGGGCTGGGTGCTCAAGGAGCCAAAGGTGCTAGAAGAATACTTATAAATTTAATAAAAAGTCTAAAGTTAAGCTTCGAGCGTTAAACTTATATATCTAGGGTTCGTATAACTAAGGGTTAAAGATCTAAGGTAATAACTAGGCGTAGCCTATTATATACCTCCCTTCCCTTTATTAAGGGTAAAAAATCTCTATGTCTTATCTTATTTATATAGCTTCGTGGTTATTTTATTATCTACTTGCGATCCTCTTGCTATTATAAACCTTTTACTAGTTTTATTCTTACGTGTCTAATTTTATATTCTTGCCATAAGTAGTTACTATAGTAGTATGTTTGCGCTAATACGTTTACTTATTATTATATATGTAAAATTACTTCTTACTTAGCTTCTAGATTTTACTCTTTTAAGCTTTCTCTTTTCTTAGCTTAACTTCGTGCGCTGCAACGTCTTACTTTTAACTTAATCTTTTTTAACTTCGCGACCTAATTCCCCTTATTATTTTAATAAGATAGCTAGCCCTTTACGTAATAGCTACGTAATAAAAATACTTAAGCGTTAGAGGCGTGCTACTAACTTTAATAATAAAATAAAGGAAGGCCTATCCCTGTTATAATTACTTAATTACTAACTTAAAAAGACTAAGCTCTTTTAAAATAAAGCTACTATTTTTAACGCGATCGTAATTCTTCTTAGCTAGCTTACTAAAAAGTTTAGTCCTTTTAAAGCTCGCGAAGTAAGTTCTAGACCTTTTTTTACGCTTTTTTTACTTTTTTTTTCTTTTTAACTTGCCTCCTTATTTTTCTAACCTTCTTTTTAGTTCTTTATTAGCCTAAGTATGCGCACTTGTTAACTTAATAAGCTTAGCTCTTAAGGTCTAATCTTACTACGCGTGATAATTAAGCGCTAATATATTAACTACGTTACTTATAAACGCGTTTGTTAATAAGTACTAGCGGGAAAGATAGTGTTTTATAAGGAGTGCTATACCTATAAGCTTACTAGCTACACTAGACAAGTATACTTTAGTCTAACTTATATTAGATAACTTTAGGATGTGCTTTACTAACCCCTTACCTTACCTAGATTTAGCCTGCCCTTAATAAAGTTAGCTATAAAAAGTTTATTAATATTATAGTTATTAGTGCAGGCCACCTTATAAATAAAATTTTGAAAAGTAGTTAGGAATAAAAGATCTTTCTTACTAACCTTAACGCGTTCTATTCTATTTATAAGGTTACTATTATTAATTACTATACCTCCTTTAAGAGCAAGACTACTATTACTTTAGGCCCTATAACTTCTTTTTTTAAGGCTATTTGGCTCTTAGAGCGCATTACTATCGTGGTTAAAAAGACTTTTAACCTTTTTTAAATTTATACTACTAATTTTAAAGTATTTTATTAAAAGTGTAAAAACTTTTTTATAAGTTCCTTTTAAATAATAAAGCTATCTTTTAAGACTAACATCGTGTAGCTCTCTAGTAAGTTCGTGGTAGTAGATAAGGGCATTATAATAGATAGTCTTTAAATAATAAATAATATCCTCGCAGGAGCTAATATGCCTACTTAAGCCTACTAGGGCTTACACTAGTAGCTTTAGGCTATTATAATTAAGGACTACCTAAGTAAGGAGGATAATAGCTTCCTTAACCCTAGTAGTATATTAAAGGGCGGAGAAGTAGACCTAAACGTTATTAAAAAAAGTTTTACTATTTCTTTAGTTGCTAAAAATATCTTTTTTTACCTAGTTTCTTTCTTCTTTTTATTTTAATTTACTTTTAAAACTTACTTCTTTCGTAAGGGTTATCCCTTACTACTATAAGAATTATTTAGTCCCCTTATTATCCTTAGTAGTTTTAAAGGTTTTTTAAGTTACTTTTTTAAAATTCTTTCTTAACTTTTTTCCCTAATACTTAACTTTATCCCCTAACGATATTATTTCTACTCTTATCTTAAATACCTTTATCTAGCTAAGTTTTTTAGTTTAGTAAGGCAGGCATCGTAGAGCCTCCTTTAGGTCCTAATAAAAACTAATTTAGGGGATATCGCGGTGGAATCCTATTAAAAGTTTTCTATTATAATTTTAATATAGCTTAGTAAACTTCTCCTAATAGTCTAACATAGTAGCTTAGTTAAGGTTTTTATAAGGTTCCTAAGTTCTTTAAGAGTAGTTTTCCTACTACACTAGGTATTTTACCCTTTTACCTTTAAGGGACTAGCGTTCTTTATATATATTAATTATACTATACTTATTTCCCCTTTCTTTATTATAATTGCTTCGGGCTGGGCGTTATTAGTAGTTTAGCTAGAAAGAGGGTTTAACAAGGCTAATTTTAGCTTATTTACGTAGAACCTTAGGTGCATGTTCGGCGGGACGTCTAGTTTTATTATATAAAAGTTTATTACTTTTTTTATAGTAAACTTTTTTTATTTCTAGTTAAGCTTTTTATTTAAATATTAGTTTTAGAAGTAGTCCTTATACTTTAGCTACACCTTATTTCCTTTTTTTAAGATTAGAGCGTTTTTATATTAATAGTTTACTAGGCGCTCTTATTCTTATTAGGCTATTATTATTTTTACCTAGGTAAAATTAAAAACTTTTTTAAACTTTTTTATTATTACCTTCGCGGCCTTCTTTGCGTTAGTTTTAAGTTTTAAAGCTAATTTCCGTGCCCTAAAGTTCTTAACTAGTTTAATATTCTAGTTATAGGATAGGAAAAATAAGCTAACTCCTATTAATATAGCTTCTCGCCCTTTAATAGCTATCTAAGCTATAGGAAGCTACTTTATCTAATTATCTTATTACTAGTTATAATACGCCTAGAGGTAGGCTTTAAGGATAGAGTTTATTTATTCTATCTACCCGTCTATCTCTAGGTGCTTTACTATAGACAGTCTTCGGTTAATACCTACTTATTTATAGAGTGTAGTCTAAAATTTGCTTACAAATTATCCCCTGCAGTCCGATGTAATAGAAGAGGGGAAAAAGTAGTCTACTACCTAGTATTAAAAAAATACTATTGTAACTATAGGTATATTAAAATTTAAGAGACTAATAAACTTAGAGTCCTTACTAAGTCTATTTATAATTATTATAATATTCGTGCAGCTATTGCTCTTAGGTAAGGTAATAATAAAGTCTATTATAATATCCTTCTATCCTTATTTAGGTAGTAGTAAGGGCTTTAGCAGGCCTTATTTTACTTTTTTTTATAGTTTAGTTCTTCTATAAATATTATAGTTCTTAATATACTGCCCTACTTAGTTAGATATCCCTAAAAAGAAGTAGTCTTAAGTAAAAATCTTATAAGTATTTTCTTATTTTAAGTATCTTAAAGCTAGGAAACTATGCGCGACCACTATTAGCTTTATCTATAAAAGTTTTAATTTTAGTATTTATTATCTTAACCTATAGTATAGGTACCCTTAGTTATCTATACTATATTCTAAGATACTAATAAATAACTTCTACCTAGGTTCGAACTTTCTAAGTCCGTTTTTAATATAGGCCTTTATCTCGCTATACATACTATCTTTATCGCGTTCTACCTCTTACTACATAGTGTTAAAGTCTAGTTTGCGTCGCTTAGCAGGGCTATCGCCTTCTTAAAGGGTTAATATAGGTAGTTTAGGGCGTGTTAAGTAAGCAGGTACTAGGTCCTTATTTACTTTAGTGTAGTTAGGTTCCTCTATAGTAATAGGTATTTAGGGGATAAAAGACTTTAAGTTATTTCTTTTAGTAGTCTTTTAAAAAAGCGTAAAGTGCCTTAACTTTAATTTATTATATTTATTATCTTTTAGCAGGTCTTAGTTTCTTTAAGAAAGGGTATTCGCCCTAGAGTTTACTAACCCTAGTCTATATATAAATATTATATTAATATAGCTAAGTATATTAGCCTACTAAACGTGTCGTTTATCTAACCTATGTTTAGTAGCGAAATACGTAAGATTTTTATAATTAGTGTAGACCGTAAGGTGCTTTACTACTTAACATATATAGTCTTATTTATTTATTTAATAACTGTAAGTATTTCTTTATTATAAATAGCGTAGTTATATTCTGCCAGGCTATTCTTTACTAAGAAGTAAGCTATTAGGCGCAGAATCCTATTATTATCGTACTAAGAGAAGTATCCCCTAATTAACTAGCTAAAGGCGTCTACTTTTAGTACTAATTTTTATTTAGGGTTAAAGTAGGCTAGCGCGGGGTCTATATAAAATGCTATTTTTAAAAAGTTAAATACATGCTACTACTTTTATCTCTAAATAAATTCTGCTCCTTTACTAGTAAGCTTTATAAGGGGGCTTACTATACTAGAAAAGTCTTATATAAATCTTTAATAGAAGTTCGCGAAGTCTATAAAACTCTAGACTTCTTTTATTAAAGTTAGTAGCTCCTATTCCTAAATTACTTAAACTTTATCTAGATCTATACTTACGCCCTTATTAACTTCTATAATAAATTTAAGGTACTTAGTCTTTTTAACGCAGAACTTAAATTTTTTAATATTTAAGTATAGTCCTACGGCCCCTAACTTTTAAATTATAGTACGTACTTTCTCTTTATAGTCTTTTTAGCTACTACTAAAGAAGATAAAAACATTATTTATATATACTAAGTAGTAGTTATTAAGGTACTTTTTTAGCACCTAATTAATATACTACTAGAACGTACTTAGCGCGTTAGCTAGGCTAAAAAGAACTACTAGCTACTTATAGAAACTAAATTAAGTTTTAAACGCTATCTTTTATTCCTCGCCTTTTACTTATCTAAAACTTATAGAAGGCTTAGATTATATTAAGTTTACTAAACTATTTAGCCTTTATAAGGAGCTAAAGGGTCTTATTAATTAATAGTAAAAGGTACTAGTCCTTCTTTAAGATAGCGTTTAGGGCTTATTTTTTATTAATATAAAAAAAACCTTAGCCCTGTTTCCTAGGCGTTATTTACGCTAATTTAGGGCTATAAAGGCTATAGCTAATACTTCTTAAAGCTTTATTAATAGTTTCTTGCCTTTTTAGTTATAAATGCAGGTGCCTAAACTTTTAATCTAGATTAATTTTTTTGCTAGGGCTAGTTTAACCCTATTCTTTTTTATTTAGGTTAGGTCGAGGATTAGGTCGTACGACCCGTTATTAGGTAAGATATATAGTTATATTAGTTCTATATAGCTATTAATATTTACTTCTAATTAGACTACTTTACGTACGAAGAGTTACATGCCTCTAATACTAATAACCTTTTATAAATAGGGTAGGTTCTTGCGCTATAGGTAGGCTTTCGTTATAAGTTTTTTTAATATAAATCTAAAAGTTAAATAACCTAAATTAATTATTGTTAATATAAACACAATATTATTAATAAGCAAGTATACTATTATTAGTATTAAACCTAACTATAGCCTTTAAAAGTTATTAAAGCTTATCTTTTACCCTTTTCTTACTTTTGCCTCCTAGCGGTGACTATTACTAAGAGGACCTAGTTTTCTAAATTAGTAGAAGCTATATTAAATTTTTTATTAAAGAATTTTTTAGTAGCAGGTGTAGCAGCGCAAACTTATGCTAGCTTTATTATAAGTAAAAGTTTATACTACTTTACGCGATGTCCCGTATTTCTATAATAAAAATAAAAACTATTCTTTTTAAGGGTTTTAATTACCTCACGCGACACTCACGTGGCTTATTTTTAAGTATTACTAGACCTGTGTCCTATAGCTCTATCTATTACTTAGTGTCTTCTATCTTGGCTTAGTCGGCTAGATATCCTTCTAGGATTAGCTTAGGTAGGTTCCTAATCTATTTCGTCTAGCGCCCTGTTCTTAGTAAAAAACTTTAGTAGTTATAATATATTTTAGAAGAGATTTTCTTTAATCTTATTAACTTTCTTCTAGACTCCTTGCAGGTCCTAATTATTATTTATATTTACTATAACTATTTGTTCCTGTAAGTTCTTATAAAGGCTTTAAAGATATAAGTTTTTTAAGATTTTTTAACTACACTCCTTAGCTTTTATAGCATAATTATTAAAGTTAAAATTAAAGTTACGAAGCTTTTAGTTCCCTTATTATATTATAAGTAAGTAGTTACGCGCGATTTCTTTCGCTAGGTAATTATAAAAGTTATAGTCTAGTAGCTTCTAGAGGTTAGCTTTAGTGCACCCTAAGTAGTAGTTTAAATATATAATTCCTACTGTCGCTGCACGTCCTGTTAATTAACTAATAATATATTTAAATATATTTCTAAGATAGTCGTTATCCTCTAGGAGCTTATATTATATTACTATTTTAAAATAGTAGTAATCCTATTATTTACTATTAAAGTAGGCTAAATTAGGGATCTTAGGGCGGCGGCTTCTTTCTTAGTTTAAGACAAGCTCTACTATTAATCTCTTTAGTAGCTTTATTTATTTGTTTGCTTTTAATAGCTGATTCGTATCTTTTATCTTTTAAAAGTATTATTATATTATTAGGGGTTCTTAGCGCTTCTTTATTATTTGTTTAGTTAGTTTTCTTACTCTTTATAGTAGAGTTTAAAAAGTATCTTAGAGGTTAACAAATGCTTTAACCTTACTTACAAATTATTATATTTTATTCTTATTAACTCCTAATACCTAAAATTTAATTATAAATAGGGACGCTATCCTTTTATTTTCCTAGCTATTACTTTTTTATAAGCTAATAGCTTACTACGTATAATTATTTACGCTAAGACGCGGGCCTTTAGTAAAAGATCTTATTTTTATTTTTATAACTTTTTTATTTAGTAAAGATAGTCTTACTAGCGTTAAGTATTTATTAGGACTCCTTTTTAATTACTTGCTGGGGAGGATTCTATTTCCTCGCAGGTCTAGGCGTTGCCTTTACAGTATTTATCTATATAAGTCTTTTAACTTTATGTGCTACTTCGTAGCTTTAGTTTATAATTATATTTAAAATCTACTTGTCCCGCGATAGGTAAAAGTAAGTAAATTTAATATAAGGAGCTAGGTGCTTAAGGAGCTAAAGGTACTAAAAAAATACTTATAAATTTAATAAAGAGTCTAAAGTTAAGCTTTAGGCGTTAAACTTATATATCTAGGGTTCGCATAACTAAGGGTTAAGGATCCGAGGCAACAACTGGGCATAGCCTATTACATATCTAACCAATTAGAAGTAAGCTTTAGGGCCTGGGCCATCTAATCTTCGACTCCCGAAGTATAAGTTCGGAGGCAGGAGTCTATACGTTAACGTACTATTATTAATAGTACGTCTAAGCTATTAGGTTACTTAAGAGGTTAGTATAATAGTAAGTCCTCCCCCTTTTATAGTCTAAGCTTACGAGGACCTATATAGGTATCTAGTTTATTATTATTTTAAATAGTTTATCTATCTATTTACTTAGATCCTCTACTTTTAGGTAGTTTTAATAGTACTCTTTTATAATAGTGGAGTTAGCAACCTCTATTACTAGTTCCTATAATAAATTATTATATTTGGTCTATTTAACTAGGTATTCGTGTCCCTTGCTTTTTTAGTTAAAACGGATATTAACTATCTTTTTAATGAAATACTATAGTTCTATATTAATTATAACTAATTTAGCTAGCTCTATTTACTACCCTAGCAGGTGGATATTATGTAGCTCTATTCATTAGAGTAAGTTTATATAAAATATAAAGTATATCTTTATCGCTTTAGGTAGTACTAGTCTATAGACATATAAGGAGACTATTATACTTATTTTAAATAGGCTAACGTTCTTCTAGTTACGCTTTTAAAACTAATGTTAGGTTCTAAGATTCTTTGTGTCTAGCTATATATAATTACCTATTTAATAGGCAAGTACTAGCTATTATATATAATTTATATACTTTTAGTGTAGTGCTTATACCTAAGTTAGTTCTTTATAAATAAGTTCTATTATATATATTTTTCTTTTCTATTATGTAATTGGCAGTAGCTACGTTAAGCTTCTATTTATAACCCCTCTATATTTTCTTGCTAGGTGGTCTAAATCCTATGTAAGGGTTCTAGCTATAGCAGATTAAAAAGGGAGATAATTTAGTTAACTCTAATACTATATTATTAGCTTTAAACTACGCTATAGGTATGTTAAGTCCAACAGGGTAGCTAATCCCTGAGGGGCTAAGGTTGGTTCTCGGGCAGGAGTGGTGGCGATAGGACGAGGGGTCTTGATAGCTTACGCGTATCAAAGGGGTGTTAGTATTAAAGGTGTGTATAGCACAATTAAATCAACAAAGTTGCTTATTCAGATCCAAACGATAGATTGATAAACAGGTTGAACACGAGGTGGAAGAATCCATCCTCATGTTCCTATATACTTAGCATGCTCGACTTGCTCGACTCGAGCAGAGCGAGCACAGCCTTGGCCTTATGCACCTGCTCGACTTGCTCGCTTTGAGCGCTTCGAGCAGTCACGTGACCTGCCCATTGCTGTGCCACCATTGGCTCCCATAAGACCTTGTCCGTCTCAGAATGTTAGCCTGGTGATGCTAAATATAGATCCTAACATTATCCCCTCTCTCCGACAATTTATCCCTAAATCACATGACCTGTCTTACTAAATAGATAAAGTTTAGTTGCCCTGCTTCTTAGTGCGTTTTGCTATAATGTCTTCCGCTAAAGCCCGCGCTATCCATCTTAGCATTAAAACTTGCTATAATAGTGTTGTCTATCTTATCTCTTGTAATTATTACTTACTTTCTAGCTCTAAGTGCGTTATCATGCTATTGTCTAATCCTAACACTTGTCTAAAGTGTTCTAAGTGCATCCGTGCGCAAAAGCCTTACGTAAACTTATCGTAGGCATTGTTAGATAAGACTTGTAATAAGTATAAAAAGAAGGTAGATGCGGATAAGAAATTATTAGCAAAAGTGTTAATCCAACTTTTGCGAAATAAGAAAATATTATAGCAGGCTAAGGAGCGTGCTAAGAAGAAGGCGCAATGCCTTATATCCAAAATAGATACTACTAGAGAGTTAGAAGTAGAGGCTGCGTTAGAGGACTGGCCTATCGTGGCAGCCACTATTAGCTTCTCTCCTCTAATGTAGTCGACACTAGGGTTGTTAGATAATTACTCTAGTACCTTGCCTACAACCGCGAGCGGCTCTTAGGTATATTCCTATAGTACTAGTAGAGCAATTGTTTGCAGTTTACTAAGTTTTCTTTAGGTTCCTATGTGTTCTCGCTGTGTGGGTATCCCTTCTATTTAATAAGATACGTTCGTGGTTAATCCGTGTATTGTAGTATTTATTTGGCTTCGAATTCGTTTTCTTCCTCTGGCTAGTAATAGAAGGTGGTCTTGACTGGTGTCTCTAGGTCGGCGGGTTCCAATCGGTCTATATAGAATACCGGGTGTATTTTGGCGTCTGGTGGTAATTCCAATCGGTAGTTAACCAGTGATACTTGTTCGGAAATAAAAAATAGTTCAATTTTAATATAGTCCAGTTTCTTGTGTTTCTTTTTCTAGGTCTAAAGATTCTTTGTAAGTAGATATGCTTTATCCCCCTTCTTTAGCTAAGGTGCCGTTTTTCGTTTTTAATTTGTATAAGAAATTGCTTACTATTAAGCTTTCTTAAGGTACTCTCGGAGTTGTTCGTGTGTCCTCCTTATTATTTCTGCCAAATTGATGGCTTCTTCTGTTCTGATAGTCGTAGGAAGTGCTTAGTTAAAGAGATATAGATGTCTTTCGTGGTTTGCATAGAATAGTGTATGTCCTGTTACCGCTAATATCTTGTTGTTGTATGCCAGTTGTGCCATTAGTAATAAGGAAATCTAGTTATTCTTCTGGTTATTGCAGTAGATGCGTAGGTACGTTTTAATTATCTGATTCGTACGTTCTGTTTGTCCGTCTGTCTGTGGATAGTAGGCTGTTGATAGCTTCCGTTTCGTTCTAATAAGCGCCATAAGCGTTGTCTAGTAGTTTAATGTGAAGAGTTTGTCTCGATCGCTAATAATTGTCTTTGGTATGCCGTGGTGTTGTATAAGTTAATCTAGGATAAGGAATGCGAGTTCCTTGGCCGTAGTCGTCTTTTAACATGGTAGTAGTTCCACGTATTTGGTGAATCTGCATACGATTACTAATATAGAGTTGTAGCTTACTCCTGTTGCTAGATCTTTCGACTTGGGTAGTCCTGTCACAAAGTCCATAGCGATATCTTCCCATGGTACTATTAGTATTTGGATGGCTTGCATTTCTCTATATTTACGATGTGTTGCGTGTTTGTTGCGTTGGCAGTCTGCGCATTTGCGGATGTATTTAGTTACTACTTCCTTAATTCCTTTAAAGCTGTAGTTCCGTTAGATAAGTTCTATTGTCTTGGTAATGTCTGGGTGTCCGTACACAGGGTTATCGTGGTATTATCGTATAATTTCTGTCTGTTAGTCCTTAGGTACTTCTCGTGTTGCCATGAGGAGTTAGTTAAGTTTTATAGTTAGTCCTAATAATCTATTATCGTTCTATTTTAGAATTGCTAAGTAGGTTTTAATCTTATCTCTTACGAGGTCGCTACGTCTGCTTAAGGCGTCTACTTGTCTGTTTTTTCTGCCTGGAGTGTACATGATTTTGAACTTATATTGTCCTAAAGTCTCTGCCTATCTCGCTTGTCGAGGTGTTAATTCTTTAGTTGTTGTGAATCTGAGAAGATTCTTGTAGTCTATAAAGATTATAAGGTCTAAGCAGCTGTGTGCGTAAATCCTCTAATACTTTAGTACTTTAATAATTGTATATAGTTTCTTATCGTGTATATCGTATCGTAATTCTGCATTGTTAAGTTTACATAAGTAGTAAGCAATTAGGTGCTAATATCTATTCTTCTTTTATTTAGCGCATGCTCCTAGTGCTAAATCGCTTACGTCTATCTTAATCTTTATTAGTTTTCTGTCCTAGAAGTGCATAAGTACTAGTGGTTTAATACATACTTTACGTAGTGTCTGAAATGCTTCTTCGCATTCTATTATCTATTTAAAGGGTGTATTCTTTCTAGTAAGGTTCGTAAGGGGTATTGTGATCTTTGCGTAATCTTAGATAAATTATTAGTTAAATCTATAGAATCCTAAGAATTCTTAGATATTCTTTGCTATTTTTAGTCGTGGCTAGTTCTTAACGCATTTAATCTTATTAGGGCTTACCTTAATTCCTTCTGTGTTAATAACATGTCTTAGGAATTTAAGTTCTGTCTGGAAGAACTTGCATTTTTCTAGTTTAAGCTATAGGTGTAAGTCGTT
Organism: Bimuria novae-zelandiae CBS 107.79; assembly: GCA_010015655.1. Classification (NCBI taxonomy): domain Eukaryota; kingdom Fungi; phylum Ascomycota; class Dothideomycetes; order Pleosporales; family Didymosphaeriaceae; genus Bimuria; species Bimuria novae-zelandiae. The sequence continues at coordinate 365,779 of ML976661.1, read as the reverse complement.
AAGTTCTTTAAGTACTATCTCGACATGTTCTACATGGTCGTCGAGGTTGTCCGAGTAGATTAGGATGTCGTCCATGTATGCGATAACGAAGATGTCTAGGTAATATTAAAGTACGTTATTAATAAGCGCTTAAAATATTGCTAGCGCGTTCGTAAGTCCAAATGGCATAATAGTGTACTTAAATAGTCTATATTAAGACCTAAATACTGTCTTCTATTCTTTACCTTCCTTAATTTAAATAAGGTGGTATCCATCGCGTAGGTCTAGCGAGGTGAATACCTTTGCCTGTGCTAGCCTGTCTCGTAGTTCTATGATATTTAATAGTGGATAGCGATTCTTAATTGTTATATTATTAAGTTTTTAATAGTCTACGTAAGGCCTTAGTTCGCCACTCTTCTTAGGTATAAACATAAATAGGCTTGCCGCTAGTAACGTTAATAGTTATATATATCCTTTCGCTAGGTTCGTCTTAATAAATTCTTTTTCTTGTTAGAGTTCTTTGCCTAATTTTACGTATAGTAGTCTAAAGGGTGGCGTCTTCCCTTCTTTTAGGTTAATTGTATAATCCTAGGGTTAGTGCTTAGGTAGATTTGCTTTTCCTTCCTCTTCTCGAAACAGATAGCTCCATTCTATAAACTATTTAGGGATAACGTGGGTTGTGCGTTGCTCTCTTTCCTTCGTAGGAATTAGCTCATCCACTGTCTCGCGCTCTGTGACCTGGTGGTTCCTACTAGCGTTTGCCAAGGTTGATCTGTTCTTGATCTTTAATTTCGAGACTATAGTGTTAATAGCTCTCTTATTTACTATCGAACTCTGCTAATGCGTAGGCTTTACTTATAATGCATAGTTATAGCGCTTAAAGGATAGCGTTCGTTGTTCTTAATTAATTGTAGGGTTGTGCTTCCTAAACTAGGTTAGTCTTAATATTACATCGTAACTGGCTTCCTTAAGGATATTAAGGGTAATTGTTTCCTGGTGTCTATAGATCTTGAGTGTCGTCTTGACCTCGTATTCGACTTGTGGCATGCCTGGCATTAGGTGTCTATTCGCGATATAGATAACATAAGCTTCTGCCTTTTAACGCTTATAGAGTCCTGCTCTATTAAGTGCCTTTCGCGAGATATAGCTTTATTATGCTCTTAAATTTAGCATGGCCTTTATCTATATTCCTTTAAGCTAAACTGGTAGCTTGATTAGTGCTTAACTATTAATAGCATTTAGCTCTCTAAAGGCGTCTTCCCTCCTGAGCCTAGGTCTAAAAAAGACATCTTATCTGTGGGTAGCTTTATAGGATTAAGGTGTCCTTCCTTCTTCTTCTCCTAAGGCTGCTGCTAGGCCTTTTCTAGGAGAGCTTCATCGTTTTCTTCCTTTTGTACCGTTTCAATCCTGAGGGTCGTAGTCCCTTTTGGTATGCGATTAAACCCATACTTTTCTTTTTACTTTTTGTGTTCCTTACAATCGGGGTGTAAGCATGTTTGCCATTTGTTAGATACGCATTTTCTATTAACTAGTAGCAATATTACTTAGTTTAACGCTTAGTTAAAGTGTAGAAAGTATCGCGTTTTGCGCTTGTCCCAAAGGTAAACGTTATAATAGGCGATAGGGCAGTTAAACTACTCTTATCTATATTATTAATACGTTCGGGGAAAGTAACTGTATTCCTTAGCTTAGTAATAAATAGTATATTAGTCTTCTCTGTAGAGGGTCTATCGTATAGTCTTATGCGTAGGATTACGGTAGTCTAGGTCGTACTATAGTTTATAGTTTAGGTTTTTATTTAGGTATTTCTTCTTAGGATCTTCGTGGGCGTAGCGGTGGTCCGCCATTTCTCGTGCCGCTTTACTAACTAGGTTAGGTTAGTAAGCGTGAAAAAATGCTTCTACGTAGTCTTGTTGTTCTATCGCTGTAAACCCAAAATCTCCTTCCCTTAGTTAGTGTTTTTCTAAGAAGTCGAAAACATTCGTCGTCTTATTAGTAATAGGTTTACTTTAGCTAGGGTAAGGTATAGGAGATTAAGGTATTAGTTCCTTCTCCTTTTCCTTACTATCTAAACTTTCGTGTGCATCCTTGTAGAGTCGTAAGTTAAGTAATTCTAATTATTCTAATTCTTCGTTATAGATGTTAATCTACTTAATAGCGTCTATTACCTGCCATTCTTCGTCGGTGGTTTCTTCTTTGTTAACGGATAGTACGTTTAACTATCTAATAACCTTGTTCTTAGATCTGTAGTTCCTAGTAATATAACCTAGTTTATTATATATAAAGTAAGTGCGTGTCTTAGTTCCCTAGCGTTAGGTTCTATCTAAGATGCGCTTATTATCTTTTAGCTAGTAAAAGCCTGTTCCTCTTCCTTTCTTTCTAATTATAACGTTAAGCTGTCCGTAGTGGATTCCTTCTATAGGTTGCGGTCTATAGTTATCTTATTACTACCTTAGTTAGTAGTTAGTCTTTACGGGCGGTCCTGTATATCCTTAGAATTAGTTCTAGCGTAGGTCGCGTTCTAGCTCGTACTATACTTTGTCAATTTAAATTACTTCCTTAGATAGTTCTTCTAATATATTAGTCTTAGCTTTAGTGCGTAGGAGTTCCTCGCGTACGGTCCTCTTTAGTCCTTTATAATATATTGCTATAAGGGTAGCGTCGTTCTAGTCAATTTAGTCTACATACTTGTGGAATTTAGAGTCGTATTCTACTACAGAGCGTACCTGTCTAAGGTTTTAGATAGCTCGCTCGGCAATAGCTTCTTAGTTTATAACTCTAAAGTACTATTTAACTTTTTCGCAGAACTTGTCGTAGTCTTCTATAATCTAGTTAGTTGCGTCATCGGTGTTGTTGTCTCTAGCCAGATATTAGTTAAGATAAGGTCGAATCTATTTTAAAGCATTTCCTTTTATAAAGGTTATAGCAAATACGGTCTTATTAGCGTTATCCTAGTCCTTGTTCTTCGTTCCGTGGAAGTACAAGTTAAGTTACAAGATCTAAAGTTCCGTTTACTTATGGTCTCTATAAAAGAAGTTAGGTTTACTAAAGGTACCTCCCTTAATAGTCGTAATACTATCCTTAGGGGTGCCTATTAGCGTGTCGGAAAGATTATCGTATCCGCTTATATTAAGGATGTTTAAAATGTTAAGTCTAACAGGGTAGCTAATCCCTAAGGGGCTAAGGTTAGTTCTCGGGCAGGAGTAGTAGCGATAAGACAAGGAGTCTTAATAGCTTACGCGTATTAAAGGGGTGTTAGTATTAAAGGTGTGTATAGCATAATTAAATTAACAAAGTTACTTATTCAGATCTAAACGATAGATTAATAAACAGGTTAAACACGAGGTGAAAGAATCCATCCTCATGTTCCTATATACTTAGCATGCTCGACTTGCTCGACTCGAGCAGAGCGAGCACAGCCTTGGCCTTATGCACCTGCTCGACTTGCTCGCTTCGAGCGCTTCGAGCAGTCACGTGACCTGCCCATTGCTGTGCCACCATTGGCTCCCATAAGACCTTGTCCGTCTCAGAATGTTAGCCTGGTGATGCTAAATACAGATCCTAACAAGGTAGTTAGTTTATCTAATTATCTTATATGTAGTTTATATATGCTTGCAGTACTTGCTCTATTATTATATTTATATTCCTAGTCTATCTATCTGTTTCTAGGTAATATGCTAAGGATAGGAGTATTATAATTCTTAACTAGCTCTAAAGCTCTATTTAGAACGCTAAAACGAACTCGCTAACTCTAAGAATATTAATGTGGATAATCCTTTATTAGCTTATATATATTATGAAAAAAGCCACGCAGTTTCTAGCGCAGTAATTTCTTTATAAGGTATTAGATATCTATACTTGCTTAATCTATTAACTACTACTATAATATTTGTATACCCCTTTAACTCTAGCAGGTCTACTATAAAATTTATAAAACTATACTACTAACGTCTCTCTATAACGGGTAGGGGCTTTAGTAATATATAATACTTATTATAAAAGGACTTTGCTTTGCGGCATACGTAGCAGTAGGCTACGTATTACTTTACTATTTTAAATATCCTTAGGTAGTAGTACTTTTTTAGAGTATTTTAAACGTCTTGCCTTTATTTAAGTAACTACCTATAGGTGAGTCGTGCACGTAGCGTAAAAGCTTAATCTTAAGTTTATTATAATTAAGTATTATTATATAATTGTTATAGCGCACAATCATAACGACCAGGGAGCTCGTAAACAAAGTCTATTAAGGAGTAAAAGTCCTACTTAGAAGCTTAGCTATTATAGAGTTAGGGGGATCGCGTGCTTGGCTACTTAGCTACTTAGCTACTTAGCTTAACTAGCTAGCGTAGTAAGCTTTAGTAAGGAGCTAGTGTTATAATCATGAACCCCACAGGAACAATAGAGCTAGACAATTACGCTGAGAGTTATTATTAGCGAAATTACTAAGGCGAAGGAACACAAGGAAGCGCGGGGCAGCTTAGATTAGTAGTTACGTAATAAGGTCCTGTATAATGTAAGATTCAATAGGACCTTAAGGGTCTTAGGAACGTTAAGGTCTTAATAAGACTATAATAATAATTTTAATAATAGTAAAGACTAAAATAAATAGTATATAGTTTAATAATTTCTCTATACCTTTCCTACGCCTTATATTTAACTTAATATACTACAAGTATATTTTGTATAACAAATTAGGAAATTTTCTAATTAGTTATTTTATAGTTTATTATAAAATTAAATTATTTATACACCCTAGTGTTGTTATTTTAAGCTTTTAATCACTAAATATATATATAAGGTATATTACTCTAGACCTATCCTCCCCTAATCTAGATTAGGCTTAGGTAAGTTGTCCGATTATATGGCCTCTATCTGTTGTGGATATGAGGCTGGAGCACTCTCTCTTTTGTACTATTCTAAATAGGGCTAGCGCTGCAGCGGCACTTATTTGGAGCCTCGCACACATTTGCATTCCAGACACAGACAGAACACGAACATCATTAATAAATCATCACAACCATTAATTCTTATCATTGCATTATCTTAAAGTGACAGAACACTATTAAATCTGATAATTAAGAGTCTCACTACCTTAACTAAACCTTAAGAAAGGACAATGTCGCTGTTAACACTCCGCGACTTAACAATTATGTTAACTAATTACACCAACTACACACTATGGCTGCTGCAGCTAAAAGCGCGATGCGAACCAATAGATATACTCGGCCCCAATGGCTGATTCTCAGTTTTTCTCCGAAAAAGGCCGTGCTCCGCACGGCCCTACTAGCTCAATGATCGCACACGCTCAATGATCCAAATGTCGTAAAATGCCTTTTGTAAAGTAATTTGTATGGTAATTACATCGCCAAACATTTGTTTATCGCTCGCAAGCCCAGTCGGCCTGTCCTGGCGAAATAGCGTCATAAAATTCAAGAATAGGAGATGAGTAGCCCTCGTCGTCGCTGCCAATAGGGGTAACTTCGAGTTGCGTCTCATGGACATGAAATTGACTATCCTGTACTTGTATTATTGCTTGTTTCTCCTCAGGGAAGGATGACAGTGTAGGTGCGTCTCCTTTTTGTTGCAAGTGCCGCGTGTAAGGATCCATGCCGCCACCGTTGACGTACGCGACTTCAAGTGCTGGAATCGAGCTCTCTATGATAGAACGCCTTGCCCTAAACTTGCCTCTCTGTTCTAATTTTTGTATAGATTCCTTATACAAATCCTGGAAGCGCTCGGCCAGCGCTGGGTTAATAACTCTGTACTCCCAACGCGTTAGTTCATCTGACAAAGTTTTGATTACTGGGCCGTCGAATACAGTTATATGAGACCTGCTGCGCGTGGCAAGTAGGCCCTCACGGTGACGCCTACTGGACCTTTTGCCCCAATTACGTACGTTTGATAGTATTCTCTTCCAGGTATTAAATTGTTTAACAAGCGCCTTTTGGTGGCGCGCCGCGACGGCAGCTTCTTGTTTGGCGGCTTCGTTGATAACCCTCTCTGCAGCCATCTTCCGGCAATCTCCAGCATAAACAGGACCTCCGCCGACGTCAACTATACGTTGATTACGCCTACGACGCTCAGCGCGGGCGTGCTCAGCAGCCTTTGTTTGGTGGAGA